>PYAF01000278.1:958272-981802 GCA_007407185.1 Glycine tomentella
GTGATGAGGAAGTTTTGATGGATTGTATGCTGTGATTTGTAATTTTCTGTTGGCATGTAATTTATATTAAGTCGTCTGTAAATTATTTTGGACACTATATTTGGGACTGTATAATGAATTGTATTCTTATTTCAAATCAACCGTGGTGAGGAAGAATCGTTTATGTTATGACTAAATTGTAAAATCGAAGCAAAAAGAAGGAAATTTTCCGTGAAATTTATAACTAAGATAATTCTAATACAAAGTGAACACGAAATTTCATCTAAAATCAATCAAGCACGAGAGAGCAAAAGGAGGCGTTACACCAATCGTCCTGGAGAAGGCAGCAGATGTCTCAAATGGAAGATAATGATACTGCACTCGCTGCCGAGCTGGATTTAATAGAAGAGGTCCGCATCGCTGCACATCGCCGAGATTTACATAGAAAAAATAAGTTGGCCCAAAGATTTAACAAAAAGGTGAAACCGAGATCTTTCGAAGAAGGTGATCTCGTATTACAGCGAGCAGACATCGAGAATAAAAATGCCCGAGATGGGAAGTTAGCAGCAAATTGGGAAGGACCGTACCGGGTTGTCCAAAATCTTGGGCAAGGAGCATATCTGCTGGAAACATTAGAAGGTAAACAAGTCAAACGGACGTGGAACGCGGACAAGTTAAAGAAATATTATAGCTGACAATGTGCAGCCGAGAAAGTCCATGTGTTTTCCTTTAGTTGGCTTAAGTCCATCATTGGGATCATGGAATTTCACCATGTGTTTCCCTTTAGTTGGCTTTAAGTCCATCATCGGAATCATGAACACTATGTGTTTCCCTTTAATTGGCCATTGGGCCCGTCATAGGGATCATGGATCATTGTTCTCACCATGTGTTTCCCTTTTATTGGCCATTGAGTCCGTCATAGGGATCATGGGAGTTCACTATGTGGTTTCCTTTAGTAGGAATCACAATAAATTTTTCATGTACTTCTCATTAGTCGATTATGTAAACCGGGAATATAAAACCCAGGTAAATCTGTCATTGAGATCATGAACTTATGTAAATCTTCGAAGAATATCAATGAAATCCTTATTATGAGGAATTATACATTGTGCACAAAATTTGAGCGCTTAGTCATTGTTTTGTATTATCTCGGTCCTGATCAAGCCGACGTAACTACTTAATCATGGGTGAATCATCGGGTTTGCCGAAAGAATTACATATACAGATTAATGTTACGAATACATTAACAGTTGCTAAGACGGGAACATGATCCCAAAATGATATTTAAATCCCGACCAATGATTCGGATTAAATAATACTTGGCCATTGAATCCAAAATACGGAAGAAATAAAGCGGCAAAGCAAATCAAGAACGATGAAAGTCGAATAAATTACTTAGAGAAATTGTGCAATAAATTGTGCATTGTCAAAGAAAGTTAAAATGTTCAGAAAATGTCTGAAGAAAGTAATTAAAAATGACAAGTACAACCGGCATCCCGGCCCTTTAATTTCCTCCATCACCTTCCCGAGCTCGATCCTCCTCGGGCGTGCCCACCGAGCTTGGCTCCTCCTCCTCGCTGTCAGAGATGGTCAGCAGCTGTCCATTCCCGACATAAGATTTGAAGTGCACGCCTGTAGTGTTCAGATCGACGCCGGGATTCAGGAAGCGAATCTGATCCAAAGCATTGTTAAAAGAGGCTTCAGTGGACCAGGCTAATTGCGACCGAACAAACATAAGTTCGTTGGTGGTATCAGCTAATTCCTTAATTTTCTTGTCGTTAAGAGCAAGTAGTTGATCACACTAGGGATGGCAAAACGGGCCTGGCCAGGCGGGCCAGCCCGTTTAACCCACAAAAAAATGTGGGTTGGGTTGAAATAATGAGCCCACTTTGATTAAACGGGTCGGGCCAACCCGGCCCACTAAAATACGGGCCAGAATCGGGCTTGGGCCGGGCCAGAGCCCACAATAACATTTACAATACACAGGCTAGGTGAGTCGTTGGTGCCTTACTGGTCGCTGCTACCTCAAATAAAAATAAAAGAAAAAATCTCAAGATATTATATTATTGAGTGGTTGAGAGTGAGAGTTTGAGAGAGAAAAGAGTGAGAGACCAGAGATGAGAACGAGAGAGAGTCGAGCTCTGCACCTCCATCCGAGCATCCGAGCTCTGCACCTCCGTCCGAGCTTCCGTCACCGTCCGAGCTTTCGCGTGCAGTGACCTCTAATTATTCGTCATCAAGCTCTGCACCAGAGTTACCGGTCGTGGGGAATATTTCGGTGCTCCAATGCTATCACCTACGGCTCCAACTACGAGAAAGCCGTTGTGTTCATCGATTTGGTTCGTTCACATTTTTCTCCCATTCCTCTTTTGCCTTTTCCCTAACCTATTTTAGTGAACTCATAGCTATGCGTCTTTTGCAATTGCGATTTGCGAGCGAGTTTCATATCAAGAAACTAGGGATAAAGTAATTTTATTGCAGAGCGAGTTTCCTATTTTTTTTATATACAATATACATATACAAAACAAATTATTAAATTGAAAATAATGTGTTATTTGTTTTTTGAAAACTATTTTCAGTTTTCAGCTAAAAAGGAAAAATGGCTTTATTATCCTGATAATTTACTTTATTAAGTTAATTTAATTAAATTTATTTTTGAATTAATTGAAATAAATGTAATAGAAAATTAGAACTGATATAAAAAAATGCAGAGAAAGGATTAGATGGTTAGCTTCTGGTTCTGGGAGGCTCTAGAACTTGAACAGCTCTGTATTAGTATTATTAGTTATATGAAGCTGTCGGTATTGCGTCTCATTTACATGGTTTCGCTTTTCATTCTCACATTGTGCTGCTGCGCCACTCAGGTTACTTTCTTCTCTTCGCTAGTTTGTGAGCTCTTAACATTCATGTAACTGATGCCATACTTAAAAGCTATTTTGGTGAATGCAAATGATAAGTCTAATCGTATGCTTCGAGCCAAAGCAATAGAGTGCATTAGTTTGGTAGGAATGGCTGTTGGAAAGGAGAAGTTCACGGATGATGCCAAATAGGTGAATTTTAATTTAGTTCAGAGTGTTGTTTACTTGTTTCTTGTTTTTTTTTTTTTTTTTACTTTTTAAACTCATGTATTGCTGGAAGTTGTAATTTTTATATTTTCTTTCCTTTAATTATTGTTTACTTCTAGTGTGCTAATGCATAGTTTCTGTGTATTAAATCCTTTATGCTAATGAAATGAATTTAAATTTAGTTATTTCATATTGAATTGAGGGTGTCCTAATTAATTATGATAATGGTGCCATTTTCTGCTAGTACATAAACATTGTTTTATCTGAGTATGAGCATGACAACAACAAACTTACAAACCTTATCATGACAGCAGATTTTATATAAGAACTTCGTACACATTTGAATATTTGATGATCAAAACATGTTCTTGGTTCTTGTTTTTTTTTTTTTTTTTATAATTTTTTGTCTTTTTTTAATTTTTATTTATTTATTTATTTATTTATTTTTTTAATTTTTAGGTGGGCTGGCCCGTTGGCCCGCTAGCCCACCTTAAAGTGGGGCGGGCTAGCATTTTCAGCCTACTTTATAAAAGTGGGACAGCCCGGCCCGACCCCTTTTTTTGGTGGGTTGGGCCAACCCGGCCCATTTTGGGTGGGCTGGCCCACTTTGCCATCCCTAGATCACACCGGTCGCGAGCGTCGGCGGCCCAACCCCGAAATACAGTCAGATTCTGTTCCAGCTTGGCCACGGCAGCACGGGAGGATTCAGCTTCCGCCCGAGAAGCTTCAAGCTGGGCCTGAGAAGCCTCAAGCTTGGAAGTCAGCTTGGCCACTGACTCTTGTGCCTCTTTAGTCTCAGCCCGGGATGCTTCCACCTCCTTGGCTGAGGCTGCAGCATTTTCCCGAGCTGAGTCCAGCTCCTGTTGAAGTCATCGAGTCTCATTTTTGGAAGCTTTGCTCGGCAGCCACCTTGCAAGCTTTTTTATTTAAAGAGGCTAAGCTTCCAAGCAAGCTAACACTCTTCAAGAAAACCAGCTCCATCGAGCTCAGCTCCTCTAGCTCGGGGTCCGAGAAAGGGACCAAGTCAGAATACCTCTTGGGTGCCCGAGCAACTTGGAAAAATTCCCGAGTTACACCCTTGTCCCAAAGAGATCGGGGGGACAGTTGAATGCGTTCCTCGGGAGACTCGGGCACCGAAGCAGGGGCATCAGCAGGGGCCAGGGCATCCGTGTAATGTCCGCCATGGGGGCGTCGAAGATAACCACGGGCGCCTCGGCCACAGGAGAAGAGGGCGGAGGAGGAACTTAGGGAGCCTCCAAAACGGGCTCGGCAGGAGCCAGGGTTGGGCCGGAGTCACTGGCCGTGGCGTTGCCTCTTCCCTCGGTCAGCTTTTGCTTCTTCCGAGATTTGAGGGCCATGAGGTGAACGGGTCGAGGAACAGGGTTGGGGTCCATTTCGACCGTTGCATAACAACAACAAAGTAAATGTTAGCAAGAAAGAATTAAAATTGTCAGTATTATCTTCGAAAGAAACTTAAACCGACCACACTGAATATAATAAGCTATGGGGGCCAAGCTTTGCGATTCTTTGTATGACATTATTCGGGCTACAGAAGTAGCATCGGAATCCGACAACCGAGTCTCGTCGGTTCGATAAAAAGCAGAAGGGAGGTCGTGATACTTGGAAGACCAGTATAATGGGAACTTCCAGGATCCCGAAGAAGAATCAGATGAATTAGAAAAGAAAGGGTGTTGGCCAGGTTCGGCAACAACTTTAAAGAATTTGTCTTTGAAGCCCTTGAAGGATTCAGTATATAAAGAGAAAAGCCG
This sequence comes from Glycine tomentella, assembly GCA_007407185.1. Classification (NCBI taxonomy): domain Eukaryota; kingdom Viridiplantae; phylum Streptophyta; class Magnoliopsida; order Fabales; family Fabaceae; genus Glycine; species Glycine tomentella. The sequence continues at coordinate 963,086 of PYAF01000278.1, forward strand.
AAGATCAGAGTGGCCGCAGTCATTACGACCTCGGAAAGAAGACCACCCTTTCCGGTTGGCAGGTTCTTTACCTGATTGGCTGGTTTGAATAGTGAAAAAATAAAAGAATAAAGAACAAGTGCAAGGAATTTCCAGCTTTTGGCAAAGAATTTCAAAGGCTTGCATAAAAGCCTAGCCATTTGGATGAATTTGGGAAGGGGCGACTTGCAGATGATCTAGCACCCGCATTTGGAAGTCGGTAAAGGGAAGACGAACTCCCAACCGAGTAATTATGTCTTTATAAAATAAAAAGAAATCAGGATCATTCCTTTCCCGGGTAGAGCAAATAGGCTCAACCGGGCGGGGAAGGCAGACATAAAAGCCTTCCTAAGCCCCGAGGGGGAGTAGAGCAAGGCTCTCGGAATCCAGCACTGAGGTATGTTGTAACACCTCGTGGATAACCCAGGGAAACCTACCTGTTAAAGCAGGGGAAAGAGTTTGAGATTGAGACCCGGTCGCGGATTCTTCAACAATTCTTGTACGAGATGAGTCCATAATTACCTACGATAATAAAGAAAACAACAATTAGTAAAGTACCTGGAGGATGAACCATCAAGGGGCTAAGATGTGATGAGGTCGGGGCCGGTACGGCGGAATCTTCAACAGAAGTCGGCACACCAACCCTACAATCTAACCGGTGTATTGGTGTATTGGCCTCTTTTGGAAGGGGCTTAGGAACCATGATGGGATTATGTCGGCACTTATCCAATAGGGCATCGACCTGTTTATTGAGATCCTTACTGGCTAAATATAAAAATTCATCAACACATTTCAAACAGTGTTAGTATCAGATTTCAAATTCTGGCTCGGGCATGGGGCTGTTTCCAGAACTGATTGAAGGGGCATTACTCGAAAGAATGTGAGCCCTAGGGGGTACCCTAGATTCTGAGGAAAGTATTGCAGACCTTTGATGTGATGATGAACCTAACCTAGAGGACCCTAATCTAGAAGGATTGGGGGGTTTGGGAATAGGGGCTCTTAAACTGCCAGGGTTAGAAGGAACCCGAAGCAGGAATTTTTTCTTTTCTTCTTCAGAAAGAGGGAGACTAAAGAACCAGAATGCAGAACGAGGGGAAACCGTTCTGCAGATTCTTTCTTCTTCTTCAGGTGTGTATTTCATGGTATATATGGGAAGAACACAGAAATGCGGAAAATGCACAAGAATTGGGGACTATGGGAAGTGAAAAGAACATGCAAGAAAATATTGGCACTCAGGGTTTATGCGGAACAGGATGAAAAACAAGAAATTAAAATGGCAGTAAATAAAAGAAGAATGTAGATGAGAAATACCTGGAATGAAGAAAGGTTGATGGAAGGAGAAGCGACAACAAGAAACGAATGGTTCAGAGAAGACGCAAGAGAAAATGAGAGTACAGAAGTTGCGAAGGCAAAATCGAAATAAAGCACCAGAATGAAATGAAACGGAAAGGGCATTAAACAAAAAAGTAACCACCAGAATTCAAAAGATGTGGGTAATAACTGCTGGATGTGGAAGGCCGTGGAAGGGGCAGAAATGTCATTGTCATAAAAAAGAAATGATTAAAGCGTGCAGAAATTACAGTTTAATAGACAAGACACGTGGCAGTTGATAAAGAGAAGACGTTCTATTTCCCGATGTTCATAGCTTTCCAGGATACTTTGAAGAGACAAGTGATAACTCGGCATAGACATTAGTTGGAAATGACTTGTGAAAACTGTCAGGCCGATTACCTCAGCAAGGGGTAAATGCAAAATTTACCTAGGAGGCTGATTACCTCAGCAAGGGATAAAAGCAAAATTTACCTCGGAGGCTGATTACCTCGGCAAGGGGCAGATACGAAATTTAACTCGGAGGTCGATTACCTCGGCTCGGATTCTCTATACTAGGTCGGTTCCATTGCTGATACATCCCGGCCACCCAGAATACTAGATGACCGGGCTGAGGGGCATCTGTTACGGATAAACGATATATTATCTTTTATCCTAGTAATTCAAATATTTAAACTTCAAATAACCCATTATTATAACCATTCGAGAATAGAAGATCTGTTGTTATAACCGCTATCAGTTATCCATATCTCCGGATATCCCGATAGAAGATAGTGGGCTTCAACCACCACTCCACCAGGGTCCAGGTCAGTATCCTATAAATAGAGTATCCTCTACGATGAAAGGTACACAATCCTGACTCTCTCTTTCCATTCACACGGCATACACTGCACGCCAAATCGTGTTGTGAGTTATTGCTGCTGCTGTGATCTTCTTCTTCCCTAAGTTGCTTCAATTTCATAAGCTTCTTAAGAGAGAGAGCCTGATCCTACATAAAATCATCCAACATCACTTGTTGGATATTTCTGTTCTCTTTGAGCAGAATAACTTACTTCCCCTATAATCATGGCATCCTGATTAATACCCTTCCGACCCTGCAGTGTAAATATGCAAGAAGACTTGCTCTTTCCATTGGTGAAAATTTTGTTTGGTAAGGATGGTAATTGGTGCAGAGAGACAACATGATCAGAGAATGTGTCTCCATTGCTCCCGCTGCTATAAGTACTCTGACTGCTTGTTGAAACACAACAGCTCATTTGCTCAGTTCCAGAATGAAGACATCAGGTGGAAATCATGTCAAGTTCCTTCCTTCTCCAGTCTCCACCATAGATCTCATCAAACTCTCAGATTCCAACTATAGTCAATAGAGTAAAAATCCTGAATCCAAAGATTAAGAGAAAGAGGTGTACCTCGTAGTTGCCTCGCATACCTCGCATATCTCAGAAGTAAATCCCTTTTTTCCACTGTGCTCTTTCTCTTTCTATTTCTCTTTCGCTTCCTCACAACTGCACTTTGTAGAAATTTGACCCTTTACATCCTTTACCCTAACAAAAAGACACTGCATACAAGACATTTTCTCAATTTCCCCCCTTTCAGAGTCTCTCTTGAGTCATCCAACAAAACCCAAAAGCCCAGCCCAGGCCCATACCCGAGCCAAAACCCAAACTTCAAGCACCAGGAGATAGAAGGATAAACAAAGATGATTTACATACAAAGACGATTTTGGCTTAAAACCGTCTTTATTTATGTAAAAAAAAATTAAGATAAACAAAGACGATTTTTAGGCAAAACTGTCTTTGTGTGTGTGTATGTATATGTATATATATATATATATATATATATATATATATATAAATAGTCTTTGTTTATATGTAAAAAATTATTTCTTATTTTATCCTTTATTTTAAATATAAGTTACTAATTAGGATTATTAAATAAATAAAAAAATAAATAAATGTTTAAATGAAGAATAATTCTTTTTAAACTATTAAATTATTCTTATAGTAATTTCACTCTCTCATTTATTATATATTATTATTCTAATTAATTAGGAAAAAATCCATAACATGCACCATAAGAAGAATCATTAACTAACATCCAAATTACAAGGTGCAACTCAAAGGCAATATGACAAGCAAAAACATATTCAACAAGAAAATACATATTCAACATTAACCATGTAGCAATAAAGAATTTAGAGCACTTACTTCATTAAAAAACACGCAAACCAACATAATGATGACAAAGGGGTCCCTTAAGTCTCACCTGTTCTACAATGTTACTAGCTTCAGAAAGAGCTTGTTGGCTTTTACTAGATAGCTTGGCCCAAGTGGTAGTGTGAATGCCTCCAATTACTGCTATTATAGGAACCACAGCAAGGGTAACCAGTGCCAATTGCCAAACCGCAGTAAAACCCACAACAAAGCCAGAAACAACCAACTCTAAATGCTGGATGATAGGATACACATCTACTTAGGCACATTCACATACAAAAATTTACTATATATTCATTTATCCTCTTTAAAATTTCTTAAAAAATAAATTACAATCGCCTTCAACTTCCACTGATTTTCTGTAAATTGCCAACACCAAATAACACTTAAAATCGATACTTTCAAGCAATTACTACCCTATGTCCTTGCAAACCACCTTAAAACATCAAATACTATATCCAAAACTATGAAACCAAAATAACCTCCCACTTAACCCACAGGTCATACAAGAAAGAAGAAAGTTAGTGACAAATATATAAGGCCAGTTGAGTCAATACAATAGCTAATTATATAGCTATACTAATATTAAAAACAAACGAAGACAGTAGCAACACAGATATGATGCTTACACTGCACCTTCCTTATGGGAAAGGTATGCCAAGACACACTGATACTATTACTGCAAAGTCAAGCTGTAAAGGATGACACGGGATTAGGTATATATATATATATATATATATATATATACACCTTTCAAGGACAAGTGCAAAAGGGACTATTATAATAGCGGCAACTACGGTACACTGAGAGTATCCAATGAATCATTCCATGCTTGAAAGGAACCATAGTCATGAAGAACCTCAATCAACAAAAATATTAGAGGTGCCCATAGTCCAAGTTAATAAATAATAAAGAATATAATAAAGAAAAAATAGAATAATGCTAGAAAGAAAATAACAGTTTATAACAAGCAATTTGGAAGCAACTCTTTTTTTATTCATTGGAACCATCTATCTATAACTTTATAAGAACTCACTATTTCATGGCACTATGGAAGCAGAAAAATGAAACTGAAAAGGGAAGAAGGGATGGAGAGAATAGAATTCCTACTTGTGGACTATTTGTTGGCAGAGAAGTTCCAGAGACAATGATATTCTCATATATATTTATGGCCTCCCTATTGCCAAGACAAAAAAATATCAAATAGTCTTATGGACAGAATGCTGCTTCAAGGCCAACTTCAACCAAAGCCTTGTAAATTGTCTCACACATTATTTACATTGTTTTATGATAGTTAACTCTATCGAGACTGAAATGTTCAAACCTGTAATAATAATATAATAATTGAAATATTATGATGACTCTTAAACAATTAGTTCTGTATCATTCACAACTTGCTTTACCTTCTTCAGCTAGGACCACTTATTCCACAAAATCAATTCACAACTTGCTTTACCTTTTATAGCAATACAGACTAGTCCTGCAAGGCAACATCATGCATTTTTCAAAAATTGATTATCACAACTGATCGTCACAAGTTTTGAGACTCTAGAATTGATTCTCCTAGCTGAGAAGGTTCTTATGCTTTCCTGGTACTTGAAGTTGTGTCAATTAGTTTAACATAGACACCCCTAACATATTATTATTATTATTATTATTATTATTATTATTATTATTATTATTATTATTATTATTATTATTATTATTATTATCGTCATCATCATCATTATTACTACTACTACTACTACTTTTTTCATTTGTAACATTGCTTTCTTCAAACTTCTTTATGAAATAAATAATTTTTTTCCTAATTTTTCATTTCATTGTCACGTTTTCTTTATGGCAAACAGGCATATCTTATAGACAATCCTAAAGATAAATTCCATCATTTTTCAGTGTGTAGAACAGTTTAAGAACAACAAGAATAATACTACAAGTATCATAGAATATCTTACCACCAAATCAATTCCAATAAGATGTTGATCATTAAGGCGTTTCCATGTTTTACTTGACATCTCCCCAGCCAGAGTTCACAGAAGGAGAGCTAATGCCATTGCCATTTGACTCTGGTTTCACACCTGTCATATTTGATGAGTCCAAACTAGCATATTCTTGTAGAGAGATGTGAAAATATGCAAGACCATGAGCAACATCTTTCTGAGGTACTGGTTTACTTATGTATGCTTTCTATAACACCCTGAAATTTCGATAAATTAAAAATAGATGTTTGATGTGATTGTTGTGTTATTTGATTGTCTGATAAGTTTGGATTAGTTGAAAAATTGTTGTGTACATTATCCTTGTGCTATTGCTTGGTGTAGATGTCAAGTTATGTGGAGTTTATTTGAGATGCGTTGTATTTGAGTGATTCCGAATTTGACCCGAAACCTATTTTACTAGAATCATCATTCTGGATTGGTTAACCGTTGGATCGTCTTCACATTTTAAAGGTAGGTTCCAAACCCACATATTTAACTTTTAACCGTTGGGATTGTCAAAATAATCCCTGAAGTGTGACAAATAAATTTTTTACTGAAGCAGAAATTCTAGAATCTGGTCAGCTCGCCCAGGCGAATTTTGCAGGCACTTTTGCTTGCCTGGGCAAGTCAAGGCGGTGTTAAATACCTATTTCAGCCTCGAAATCACGAAATTTGTGATTTTTGTTCCTCCCAACAGCCAAGCCACCTCCCACCATCATCCTCCACCACCCACAGCCACCGGAGACCACCACGAGGAACCGTCGCTTACTGTTGGACCATCGCACGAAGAGGAGCACTTTAATCGGAGCAAAATCTTCAAAACTCAACTCGAGGATTCGATAAAGAATGGAGCCTCCAATCCTTGTTTCTTGGTTTCCTTGAGGTAATCTTGGTTTCTTTTGTCTTCTCCTAGCTAGTTTAAGCCTCTCTTCATATCTCTTGTGATTCGGGTACCATTATTGGCTATTTTTATACTTCCTTTGAAAACCCTTTGAAAATGAGATGTTGTAAAAGTCTTTTTTTATGAAACTGATGTCATTTCTGTGATCCTTGTTGAACCCTGGTCACATTGGTGTGATCGTGATGTGGACTCCCAAAACACCATTTTAGCCTCTTTTTAAATTTAAGTGGGTATTTGACCCCGAATGCTAACATTAGCCTTGTTTATGAAATCTATACTAAATTATCTTCAGTTTGGTATATAGAGCTCTGTGTTTGGACCAAAGCACGTGAACCTGAGAAATCTCAAAACGAAGTTTCAAGGAGCTAACAGAGGGATATAGTTAGGTAAAGAGAGTTTACTATTTTGACGATAGTTTAGATACCATAGTTGGGGGCCAGGGAGTCCAACTATGAAGATAACTGCCTGTCCATGTTGTGTGCTGGTTTTCAAGAAAATTACATTTTTAACTAATGGACTGGAATGTATTTATGATTGATATGTGTTTGTTCCTGTGTGTACTCATTTTCAAGAAAAACTGTGTTTTTAACTAATGGGATGCGATGAATTGCTTGTTGATGAATAAAACTGTGATTGATGTTATTGTTGTAATTGCTGAATTTTGGGAAAAGTCTTAATTACAAAGGAAACTCTGCTCAAAATTTTATAATATGTTTTCCTATTTAATTCTTTATTAAATTTTTAAATGGGCATAAGAGTGTGTTTTCTATATTGTAATCCTCCTCTTTAATTTAGAATTTTCCTAAAAATATCAGTCTTGTGATATGATGAATTGTGAATGTATAAAATTTGGGGTTGTCTGAAGACCCGGGGAATGTGAATCTCAGGCATATGTATTATGTATAGATGTGAAATGTGATTGCTTGTGATGTAGTTAATGATATTGAAATTGAGATGTCATTGATGTAGTTGATGATGTTTAAATGAGATAATATTGATGTAGTTGATGATGTTCAAATGAGATGATATTGATATGCATGATGATGATATTGAGATGATATGATGTTGATGAGAGATAATGTTGATGTGAATAATGTCATTGTGTATGGATATACATGGATACCCATGGGGAGTGTATGACAGGATACCCTTGCGAGGAAGGATTTGTTCCTAGCCAGGTCATACATTGATGGTGTCCATGGTTGTAGGCTGTGTATGTACACGTGGGATGCAGCGACCAGTTGGTTACCCTTGCGAGGATGAATTTGTTCCTAGCCACGGTCAGTGCATCGATGAGCCCACATTGGTGTCTTATGTATGTACATGGGGGTGCATGACGGGTTATCCTTGCGAGGAACGATTTGTTCCTAGTCGGATCATGCATTGATGATGCCCATGTTTCATACTTCATTTGTATATGTGGAAATAGAATAAAGGCACTCACATACCTATGGGCTGAAAACGCAAGTACTAAAGGGTCATCAGGTTTGGAATTCCCTAGCGACGCTGGCTGATCACCGGGTGGGGGAATGGCCAGTGCACGACATGGTGGTCATGATAGGCGGTGAATCATTTTTCCTGTGAGAGGCTATTTCCGGGAGATGGTACCACATTGCATGTTGATAGATGAGTCAGGTGCATGGATCATTCTATGCATGATTGTTTGAGTTGTGAAATACATTGGATAATTGGTTTGTTGAGTGTGTATTTGAATCATGGAATTTTGTTTATGATTTTGATGGGTAAAATTGTTTCATTCCCAATTGCTGTTATCTGATGTTTGTTGATTTTATATAATAAACTCACCCTTGCATTTGTTGTACCGTGTGGTTGGTACCTGTAAGATCACGAACCTTCGTTCGTGGGAGCAGATAAGCAGCAATAGGTGACCTTGGAGGGAGATCTTTATTTTGATTGGAGTCGCCGAACCGACGTGATAACGTTGGAATTCTTTTTAGAAAGAGTTGTGTTTTGTTAATCAACTCTTTCTTAGTTAGTCCCTTGATTCTTTTTGTTGGTCATGTAATTCTAGACGTGAATATTTGTAAATACAACTGGATTACGTTCTAACATGTGAGTGATATGTAAAGTTTTAAATGTACATCCATATGTATCCATTTATGTATTTGTTTTGTTGCATGATAATTGTATTATCACGAAAAATTTACCATCATTTTCATAATCAAATTAATGGAGTTTTTATTAAAATTGAGATCTACACGATTTAAGAGTTATTGATATTGTAGCGACGAGTTGGGTCGTTATACTTTCTGCAGAATAAACAAAAAGTAAGTGGTGAATCCAAATATTATCAATAAAAAGAACTAAAAAATAAGCCATATGTTTAGTGATACATACAAATTTCCATAACATGATACAACGGTTTAACTTCCTGTTTGGTTTGAGAAAATGTTTTGTTTCCATAACAGACAGCACCCTAGTTTTGCACATGTTCTTTGGAACCAAAGTTGTTGGGAGGGCTTGATCCAATCATAACCAAAAACTGTAAAATATAGACATTGGTTATCATGATTTGTAGCTCAAAAAAGGAGGAAAACAGGTTCAAATGTTCAATACACACAAGAATTTAGATAAAAAGATAAGCTTATTCACATCATGCTTCATACAAAATATAGAAGTTAAAGGAATTACAATGTCCCTGTAATGACAACAACTATAAAGAAATTACAATGATTCTTAAATGATTGCTACATATTTGATGTGCTTTCCTATGAAGTGGAAGAATACATAAATGGGTTAAAAAGTATCAAGGTTTGGTTTTTTCCTTTAAGCGTCACTTTATAAAAATTGAGTATTAAAAAATAATGAATTTGCATGCAATTGCTTTCACTTAATCAAAATGCTAAAGTGACTTGGTGTGTGAGTGACAGAAGAAGTACCTGATGTCACACCTGATGACCTTATGCCTTCTCCGTCTGATGTCTGCAATCATCCTCCAAGCCGAAACATTAAGCCCCATGACATCCAGAAGTTCTGGGCCCACCCTCCAATACAGCCTCATCTGCGTCATTGTCGTTCATCTCGTAAAAGACATGCTTCAAGTTCACCCCAACACCTATGCCGTCGTCGTCAGCATTGAAAAGATAACCTAGAATTGGTACTTCGAGAACAACAAGGTCATGCTCATTCCCAATTTCCTTTTCCGCATTGGTGGGGCCGGATTCTTCTCTCCAACAAAACATCCGACAGAACAAGAGTTAAATACAAGCTGGTCCATGTGGTGAGGACTCACAAGGGGCAAGATGACAAGGCATTTAGGTGCATGTACCAAGAACAAGACGAGGTCAGAAAAATCGATGTTTCTTTGTCCAAGGATCTCATGGCTATTGTTGGTGGGTCTCTTATGAATAACTTAACAACGTTGGTCCCCTTGTCTTGCCTATAAGTGAGCAATTTTTATTTTTTCTCACACTTGTGGTGAAATGAAGATAAACCTCTTTGGTGAAAATGGACTCATGAATGTAGCTGATGCAGAAGCAGCCTTCAATGCCAGCGTCACCAACGGCTCCGAGCCAGCTTCTCCGCTTGATCTCCTCGATGGCCGCACTGGCTTCATAGAGGTGCGCCTCTATGGTGATGTCATGCTCCGCTATGTCAACTACATGGATGTCGTCGAGACTGTTCACCGTTGAGGACCTGGGAACAAGTGACAACGAGAGTATTTTGAATAACCTAGCATTAACCTTTCGCACCTAGCTATATCCATTGTACCCATTGAACTTCCGTATTATTAATGAACCTAACATTCAAAGAAGGTTTCTTCAAAACTGTCTTTGAACACTTGTTTCAAAAATGGTTTTATGAAAATCGTCTTTGAAATTGTTCAAATATTTACAAGATTGCCACCGTTTCTATTTCTAAGACGGTTTTGTTACAATCGTCTTAGAATGCATGTCGTAAAAAAGGTTTTTTTTTAGTAGTGTTTGTTTTAAACAACCTTGCTTACTTTGCAAGAAAGGGAAAAGTTTAGTGCGTGCATCTCAGTATAGATGAAAAAGAGAGGAACAATTATAGAAGAAAAATAAATCATCACATTTTAGAAATTTTCCATGGTTTGGTGAGGTTATAACATGAAGGAAAAGAAGAATTTAGTTAGGTCCTGTATAAAAAGTGGAAACCATTCCAAATTAGAAAGAAAAGGAATAGATAACTTTTGTGGAGATTAAAACACATATTATTTGAGATATGATACACATACAAATTAGATAACATTATTTCTTATATCTTTCTCTACAATTGTGTCATTTATAACATTTTAGATTTTTTTTTTCTCTTTGTCCTCTTTATTTCACTTGATTGTTTACGTACTAGTATTGTTTCTATTTTTACATCTCAATTTTTAGTTAGAGTATATATGTCATTTTACACATACATCTTTTCTCTTTATTTTCTTTTTACTTTTTACCAAATCAAAATCTTAGCCCTCACTAAGGTCCTTATAATCCCTATCTCTTCACCTTTCTCTCTCGCACCCCCCTTCCTCCTCCTCATGGTGGTGACACTCGAACTACAAAGTTTGAGTTCAACAATAACGTTTTTTAATGTGTAGATAAATTGAGGTGGCAGAAAACATGAATGGGTCCTTGACAATGGAAGTAGTGGCATCGAGGGGCACGTGAAAGACGATTTTGAGTGGAGTGACTAAACGACGGAGGTGGTGGTGGGAAGTGAAGAAAGCTAAGGAGAATTTATCGAGGAAGACCAGGAGTTTGAGCTTGAGGGAGAGAGAGAGAGAGAGAGAGAGAAAAGTCCTTGTAGAAAAGAGAAGACACATGGAGATCAAAGAAAGCATCCAAAGAGCTCCATTTGTGGTGCATGTCATTGTAGAAGTCCTTAATTAAGGTTTACTAGGGTTGTTGAATTGAAATGGCTATGGTTATTGGATCTAAAAGATGATGGTTTATAAATTTTCAAAGTTTCAATAAAAAAATATTGTAGTAGCTAAAAATTATCATTATGTATTATAATTATTTTAAAATTTAAAATCCTGACACTGTTAACAAAAAAAATGATCAAAAAATCAAAATGAGTTTATTTATAAACATAAAGAATCAAAATACAAAAATATATAACATAGTAGATAAAATGATAATTTAACCTAAGATTTAAAACATATCTCCCTTATTATCTGTTACAGATCCAATATACGGGCCTATTAGTGTTTATCACAGAAAGGCCCATTAAGGATCCAATATCTCAAAATCTTAACAATAATTAACAAGATCCAAGTTGCGCAACAGCCACTGGGGAGAGTAGCAACCAACCAAGATCGTGATTTCAACGGTTAGAGATATTTTAGCCGAGATAAACAGAACATGGTATTAGTTAATCTCAAGGTAACTTGCTTATAAATAAAGGTTACATTCACGGAGAAAGATATACGTTCTCTCTACCCTACTTTTCCATTAGCACTGTGCATATACCTAACCTCCATTGGCTGGTATTAAAGTGCATAGTGATCAATATTCACAGAGGTGTTTCTTCCGTAAATACCTTAGAGAGAGCTGTTGATCCAACATCAAAGTATTAGCAATTTTGCCAGACACCCCTGTTCACAGAAACAAAACATTGGCGCCGTCTGTGGGGAACCGTAAATTTCAAATCCCACGGTTCATGATAGTAAACACAAAAAGTAATAAGATAATACACCCGCATTTCGATGCTGGTGGACGAGGAGAATTACCTCCTAATCCTGTAGAGGAGGGAAATTATGACGTTGTACGTGTTGACGACGAGGTTGTAAATACGGCCTCATCTCCTGCTCCAGTGATACAGGCAGCCCCAAACGCTTATCCCAGATCAAACCCGTTATCCAACGGTAATTGTGCCTCCTAACCCGGAGCCCACTGAGCGTCTTATAAACCACATCCTCAGTTCAATCTTGGCTTGAATGGAGGACATGGAAAAGAGATATGCCTTCAAAGGCAGGAGGACATTAGAAGCATAACGTTCCAGATAGAGGAGCGTAATGCAGCATGGAGGCGCGAAGAAGAACAACGCATGTAGTTCATGGAGCATTGTTTCAGGATTATAGAGAACCCGGTTCATAATGGGAACCGTGGACAATCGAGTCGTGATACAACTAGGAATGTGAGCAATCAACAGGCCTGTCAATCCCCAGCTTGTCCAATAGATCGACATGCGGATCTCGGAGACAGCATGATCCCAACTAATTCGGAAGAACCAGTCAGCCGAATGGAGACTGGGGGTTCATCTCAAGGAAATGTTGCAGCTGCATCCTAACGATGAGATGATAACCCGATATACGCTGATATTAAGAACATGGCCCGGGTATAAGTGACAATTCCACACCAACCTATCAACACAGAAGCGAACCAAGCAGCTCAGGTCCGGGTCAGGATTCCAAACGTTCAGGAACCTGCAATAATGGCCCAGAACCCGGCTATAGAGGTGGCACCTCGGGCGAGAATTGATGGAGGAGTTTATCGAAGAAAATATAGTAGAGGACAACATAACAAAAGTCATTTTACTGATGAACTGTCAACGCCCGATACCTAGAAGATTTTGATGGTTCCTTTCTGTCAAAATATGATGGAAGCCAGGATCCGCAAGTGCATATCGATGAATTTGATATGCAGATGTGTGTTCGAGGAATAGATGAGCCGACTATTTCTCTAATCTTTGTTACTACTTTATTTGGAGCTGCACAGACTTGGTTTCATACATTGCCACTACGGTCGATCCGTAATTTCGAAGATTTTGGGTAGAAATTTTTGTTGAATTTTGCTATTAGCAAAAAACAACCTAAGTCTGAATTTGCACTCGGGAAGATACGACAACAACCCGGTGAAACACTTTAAAGTTATATGGATCGTTTCAAGGAAGCGGCTTTGCAAGTACAAGGACTGGAAGAAAAAATGCATGTACATCTAATCTCGGTCGGGTTAGATGGATTGTCTTGTCTGGCGAAATCAATATACAAAGACCCGGTGAAATCATTAATGGAGTTTAGAGCTCGATCAAAGAAGTATTTGGAGCTAGAACAAATGGAAATTGCTAATGCGATGGGCAGAGAAAAGGAAAGAAGTCCCAGACGGAGGAGTCCACTCCAAAGAGGTAGACAACACCACGAGGATCAGAACGAAACCAAACCCATGAAGGAGAAAGAAAAAAGAAAAGAAGCAGGATGATAATGAAGACGTTTCTAGAACCCGAGTTCATTTGCAATGTCATATCTGGATCTTTGGGAAGAGGAGGAGATACTTCCAATCAAAGAAGGAAGTATCTGAAAGAAGTTCTTTTAGTAAGAGAATAGCCCAAGTTTAAAGGCAAAAGTAACAGGACTGAACCTCCTATACTTTACTTCACAGAAGAGGATATCAGAGACGTGGTGCCAGGTCATGAAGATGGCTTGGTAATTATTGGAACTCTGGTTAACTACTAGGCTAAAAGGATGTTTGTAGATAATTGCAGTTCTACGGATATAATTCTTTGGAGTGCATTTAAAAAGATGAACCTTGACAAAGAAGATTTGAAGCCATGCAAGGCAATGTTAATCGGATTCAATGGGGAAAATACTAACCCTAAAGGTTCTATTGATCTTCGGATGACTTTAGGCACCAAGGAAGCGTTTAAATTAGAACGGGTCACGTCTGTTGTGGCTGATTTCCCCTCACTATATAATGTTATTTTAGGGAGGCCAACTATCCACAAGTGGGATATGTTAATTTCTACTAAACATCAGAAGCTAAAAATGGTAGGGAATAAAGACAAGGTTGTGACAATTTGTGGAGACCAGAAAGAATCCCGACAATGTTATTATAATGCAGTCAAGGATAGTGAGAGTGGACCATCTTCACCACCCTGGATACGTCAAAGGGGTCGGAATGGAAGGAAAATGGAGGAACGTCAACCAAGGAAACTAGTGAATATGGTCGAACTTGACATAAGGGAAGATGCTGAGGAATAGAGACCGGAGCCAGCAGGCGACTTGGAAGATTTGCAAATACAATTGTTTGAATTTGACTTGAAATACGAATCGCTGGCTGATTTTGTCATGGAATTAACACCGGTTAATGGAGGAACAGAAGATATTTGGAAAGTATACGTGGATGGCTCATTTAACGTCAAAGGAAGTGGGGCTGGTATCATAATTGAAAACCCGGAAGGAGTAGCCATTGAGCAATCCCTTCAGTTAAACTTCCCGACATCTAACAACCAAGCTGAGTATGAAGCATTGATAGCTGGGTTATCGTAGGCAAAAGAACAAGGAGCGAAAAAGCTAAAGGTACTTACTGATTCTCAGCTCTTAGCAGCACAAATTGAGGGGCGGTACCAGGTGAAAGGGCCCCTATTGGCCAAATATTTGAATAAAGTCAAAGAAATGATGCTTGAGTTTGATGAAGTCATACTTAGTCATATTTCTAGAGGGGGAAACTCTAGGGCCGATGTTTTGTCAAAACTGGCCAGTACAAAGAGTCTGGGAAATCATAGGACTGTCATTCAGCAAGAAGTTTCCAAACCAAGTTGTGTGATGATAATTTTGGCAGCCGAAGACTGAAGAAGGCCTATGATTGATTACTTAGAACGAGGGATCTTGCCAGATGATCTTGTAGAAGCCAAGAAGTTGGTACGTGATGCGGTCATGTACACGATTGTTAGGGATGACAAAGTGGGCCAAGCCACCCAAAACGGGCCGGGCTGGCCCAACCCACCAAAAAATGCCGGCCCACTTTTGCAAAGTGAGCTGGAAATGCTAGTCCGTCCTACTTTAAGGTGGGCTAATGGGCCAGCGAGCTAGCCCACCTAAAAAATATAGAAAAATAAAAAAAATTATTTTTTTAAAATACAAAGGAAGCCATGAGTGCACGTTGGTTGTAATTGTGATTTGATTTCAATGATGTCTAAGTGTACAATTTAGACATGTTGATGAACAAAATAATACTCAAGCACAAGGGCCTTTGTTTTCCTATCATCAAGGACATCCCCCACAGTGACCTTCGTAAGTCTTAAATCTTCACACAAGTCTAAATGAAGAAAACATTAAGATAAATGAGGCCAAAGGAATACTAAGTAATCATACATTAAACAGGCCTTTGATCTGAACAATGATTATTGTTATATCATCTGTTTGAACCTCGTGTTCTAACCATAGTTTATAAGACTTTCCAGCAATGGCAACACATGCATCATAGGGATCTGAATAACTTGCTGCCTACACCACAAAAGAAATAATAGAATTGATCAAGATAAGACATTGAATGATAGTTCTGCATCTAATCATCTTAGAAATGTTAACTAGTGGAAGGTAACTTTTACACAAATAGTTCATAATAATTTGTGAATGCATATTAAACAGGGCAGTAAACATCGAATATTTATGTACACTAATGCAACAAATCAGAGATGATCAGCAGCAAGCTATGGAAAATTGAAGTATCCCTCACAGAACAACCTACACAGATTATGTAAACATTTAGGACCTCAAAGAATGACTAACAATTAGTACTTAATCTGGTGAACAATTTACAAATCAAGCTTACATAATTATGACACTGAGGTTATAAGATAACATCGGTTAACTAATATGTCCTTCTCTCATAAGGATAATTAGGTATTAAATACCAATAAAACAAATTTGTTGTCATAAAATCCAACAACTGAAGCAAGACACACAAAATAATATTGAGAAATAAGATAACTACATGTAGTTAACCAGTAGTTAGATAATAATAGCAAACTTCATTTTGAGATGTAAAACAGAATACAACAACCAGTTAAGAACCACGCAACTAAAATCACAGATAGGAAAGCATAAAAAGTGAAAAGCAAATACAGAACAGAAAAAACTTTTGCAATGTTTACAACGAGACATTTGACCTATCAAAAATTGAGTACCTCAGAGAATTAAAGCTTTTCCCGATTGACCACATGTAACAACCAGAAATTAGGTACACTATCATTATTAATAGGCAGCATTTAAAAACCTTGGACCATTTGTTTGGTTCAAACCCAAAAATAGGGAAAACTAATTACCCATAGAAACAAAGACAATTAACTTTGTGTAAAGAGTGACCATAGCTTTCCATCTTGTTGGCTATAGCGTGGTTTAAAAAAATGAGCTCCAAAAATTTCCCAAATGATAAACCCTAAGCAGACTTTCGTATTGGTCAGTAGGGCAATATAAACTGATGCCACACACAACATAGCCAAAAGGGCCATGGATTCAACCACAGTACCCAAATGAAAGGAAAAGAACACTTTACTGACAGGGATTCTTACCTCCACTAAGAGCTTTGACAGAGAGAGTTGAGGAGCAACTCTGGTGGCGTAGCTTCATAGAGGCTCACGAGAGAAAGGAAAGCCCTTCGAGCCGGGTACTATTGGCCGACAATGGAAGTTGATTCCAGGAGTCATGTTAAAAAATGTGAAAGTTGTCAGAAGCACACTAAGATAATATGGTACCCGCCTGTCGAGTTAAAATCTATCTCAGCTCCATTGCCCTTTTTTAAGTGGGGAATGGATCTATTGGGACCATTCAAGGTAGCAAAAGGACAACTGAAATGGTTGATAGTTGCAGTAGATTATTTCACGAAGTGGATAGAAGCGGAACCTGCCTCCACTATAACATCAGCTTGGGTGCAAAGATTTTTCAAAAGAAACAGTATTTCCATATTTGGTATCCCGGGTGAAATTGTGACAACAACGGTACTCAATTTATTGACAAGCAGTTTCAAGAGATGACGACCGATTTTCATATCAAACACTATTTTGCTTCGATAGAACACCCGCAATCTAACGGGCAAGCCGAAGTTGCAAATAAAGTAATCGTAGATAGTTTACGAAAGAGTATGCAAGAAGCTGGTTCTAGTTGGGTAGATCAACTATATTATGTTCTATGGGGATACAGGACCACCGCTCAGACATCCACTAAAGAAACCCTGTTTAGAATGACATATGGTTGTGAGGCAATGATACCAGTTGAAATTGATCAACTATCTTGGAGGAGGAAGAATGTTCTTCAGGAGGACGAAGACAGGAACAACGAAGCTTTGGCGGATGAAGTCCGAATCAGTGCACATTGCCAGGATTTAGCGGCAAAACGACTGACTGCTGCCAAATATAACAAGAGAGTACGGCTTCGAACCTTCAACGAAGGTGATTTCGTGCTTCGACGATTGGATATTGGAAACAAGAATGCTAGAGAGGGGAAGTTGGCAGCTAATTGGGAAGGACCTTATCGGGTTCTAGAGAAACTCGGACAAGGAACTTATGTGTTGGAAACCCTTGAAGGGAAAGCAATAAAACAAACATGGAATGGGGACAAACTTAAAGTGTATTACAATTAAATCTGGATCCAATGTTTCGTCAGGAGTTGTTACTCTTGTTGTTAAGATCAATTAGTCGTGTTTTTGGTAGAATATTGATTTATTTTCTTTTGTAGGATTCATAAGTTGTAATTCAGAAATCATGTTGTTTCTCTTTTATTTAGGCCATGAGCCGTTTTATGACAATTTCGTAACCCGGATATAATGTTGTGTCTCTTTCATTGGGATCGTGAGCTGTTTATGACAAAAGTTTGTAATTCGGTAATTGTGACTTAAGGTCATGAGTCATTTTATAACAGTTTATAAATAAAGCATTGTTATCTTTATTGTGATTTCACAGTTATAACTTTTGTCTATAGCTTGGCATGATGTGCGGACTTAGTAAAAACTTTCACGTATATGATGTGTTAAAATTATTATCATGGCACAAGAGAAATACGCTATGTGAACCTTGATCAGGTTGAAATATAGGAATATTTGATTAGAAAATCAAAATTTTTATGGGTAGCTAATTAATCTGTGTCATGATTAAGTTCAAGGATGATAACCCAGAACAGGTGGCAAAGAAGAGTTTTTGCCTAATAAAATGCCTGGTCATGGAAACCAGATGGATATTTATATAGTAGGCGAAAAATATTTTTGATTTTGGCCAAGTCAATTAATAGAATTGGATGTAATATGGATTCATACGTGTGATTGGAACCCTAAAAGGAGGGCTGATGACATTACGAAACTAAGAAATTGTCAAATATACAATAAAAGGAGACTCAAAGTGTAACACCCCCATATTTCTCTGCATCTGTGTATTTTCTTAGAAATACGCATTCTTAGATAAATGACATAAATGCCCTTGGATATTTTTGGAAATGACCAAAATGTCCTTGAACAATTCCACAAATGACAAATAGGTCCCTAGGATTAAATGACCAAAATGCCCTGAACATTTGCCCAAATGACCAACATATCTT
>PYAF01000279.1:2184-15004 GCA_007407185.1 Glycine tomentella
TGAGCAAGTTTGACCAGTTTTCTAAAAGCATTGAAAGCATCACTCTTGGATTTCAAAAACAAAGTCCATGTGAATCTAGAATAATCATCTACAATGACAAGCCCATAGTAATTACCTCCTAAACTCATAGTTCTAGAAGGACCAAACAAATCTATGTGAAGTAATTCAAGAGGTCTTGAAGTGGAAACAACATTTTTACTTTGAAAAGAGTTTTTTGTTTGTTTTC
Source organism: Glycine tomentella (assembly GCA_007407185.1). Lineage (NCBI taxonomy): Eukaryota > Viridiplantae > Streptophyta > Magnoliopsida > Fabales > Fabaceae > Glycine > Glycine tomentella. The sequence continues at coordinate 2,411 of PYAF01000279.1, forward strand.
CCTTTTGGCAAGCATCACATAATTTGTCCTTTTCAAACTTGATTTTGGGCAAGCCAACGACTAAGTCCTTTTTAATTAGCTTTTTCATATGATGCATGTTAATGTGACTTGCCCTTCTATGCCATAGCCAAGATTCATCAATTTTACTTATTAAGCAAGAAGTGTTGTGAAAGAATGCATGATCTATGGAGAGAAAATAGATATTACCTTTTCTTTTACATATATGAATCACTTCACCATTTTGGCCATCACATATCATGTAGCAATTGTCATTAAATGACACTTTGAACTCTTTATCACAAAGTTGGATTTTACTAAGGAGATTATGCTTTAAACCTTCCACATAAAGAACATTTCTTATTTTTGTTTTAAAGTTGTCTCCTATATTTCCTTCACCTATTATCTTCCCTTTGTTGTTGTCTCCATGGGTGACAAATCCACCATCTTTAAGAATCAGATTTGTGAGCATTGATATGTCACCAGTTATATGTCTAGAGCATCCACTATCAAGATACCATAATGATGATCTTGCTCTTAGACATACCTGCAAAATTCAAATCAATTTTCAAAGGAAGGTACCCAATTGAGGTTGGGTCCATAGGGGTTAGCCATTTTCTTCTTCTTTTGTACCCAAATACATTCTCCATTAGGCACATAGAATCTCCTAGCGTAGCATTTATAAGAAGTATGTCCTTTCATCATACAATAGTTGCAAGTTACGGATTTTGATGAATTCCTTGAATAAGTATTTTGATTGATCTTTGAATTATAGACATTCTTTTGATTTTTCTGTTTTGATGGAACAAATACAATTTTGCCAAAAGACTTTGAGCCTTGTTTGTAACCCAAACCAGAAGTATCTCCAGCATATTTTTGCACACTTATCATTTCAGCTAAGTTGCATCTTCCTTTATAAAGTTTTCTTAAAAGATCAATCAAATCACAATTCTTAGATAGGAGTAACATGTATTTTTCTCCTTGACTTCTTTTGTAATCATCAAAATCCTTTTGCAACATATTGTACTTGTCAACATTAGAGGAAGAAGAAGCACATACACATCCATTCATTTTGTAACTTGAAACAAGTTTTTCATTTTCTTCTTTCAAGTTTCAAGTCACAAATTTTAGCTTGCAATTTTGTAATTTTTGTAAAATGCCATCTAAGATTTCCTTTTAGCTTATTATTGGATAATGTGAGCTTCTTGGCTTCTTCATGCATTTCATGAAAGACATCAATAACTTGATCATATTCAGAACTTACCTCAGTTCCAGCACTTAAGAGATCATCATCCTCATTAATTGTGGAAGTGAGACACACATTTGCTTCTTCATCTTCAGTTAATGATTCAAAAGTTGTTGACTCATTATCTTCCCAAGCTATGTAGGCTCTCTTAGGGTTTCCTTCTTTCTTTCTCTTGTTTTCACCTTGTTGCTTCTTCAAAAAGATAGAGCATTCAGATTTAATGTGGTCAGACTTTCCACATTCAAAGCAAGTGAAGTTGTTGTCACTCTTTTTGTTGTTGTTGTTCTTTGTGAACTTTCTGTTCCTGTTTCTCCTCAAGAACTAACTGAACTTTTTGACAATCAAGTTCATGTTGTCCTCTTTATCTTCTTCACTTGAGTCTTCCACTTTTTCAACCTTTGAGGATGCAGCTTTCAAGGCTATGCCTTTATGTTTCTTTTCTGTATCTTCAGCATTGGTTAGTTGTGACATTTCAAGTTCATACTCTTACCAAATAATGCAGCCATGGACATTTTGGATAGATCTTTCGATTCTTTGATTGCTGTCACCTTTGGTTGCCATGGTCTTGTGAGACACTTCAAGATTTTGATATTCAATTCTACAGCATAAAAAATCTTTCCAAGACCAAGAAGATGATTTACTATGTGAGTGGATCTTGTTTGAAGCTGAGATATGTTTTCTGTGGGATTCATCTTGAACATTTCATGCTCATGTATTAAGGCGTGCTTCCTTGATCTTCTCACTTCATCTGTACCTTCATGAGTGATCTCCAACACTTCCCACATCTCCTTTGCACTTTTGCACCTAATAGTTCTAAAGAATTCATCAAAGGAAAATGTAGAAGTAATCATATTCTTAGCTTTAAAATCATATTGAACCACTCTCTTTTCAGCATCTGTCATTTCATCCCATTCTTTAGGAATGATATCATTACCAACAGTTTTTATAGGAATCACAGGACCTTTCTCTATTGCATTCCAAGCACCTGGGTCATTTGATTGAATAAAGATTTTCATTCTTATTTTCCAAAAAACTGAAATGCTCTCCTTCAAACATCGAAGGACGATTGAGGGAGGCACCCTCCTTGAAGGTAATTTGTGTGGTATTCATTTTCTTTATAAAGAAAGATAGTGATCTTGAATAACACTCAAGAACCTGCTCTTGATACCAATTGAAAACAATAGGAATACCCACAATAACAAAGAGGGGGGTGAATTGGTTTCAACTTCGTCTTTTAAAATTATTTACAAAATCAAAGTTAAAGGATCTTAATCACTTTTAAACCAAGAATGCTTTTAATCAATTAAGTTACTCAGCACAAGAAACCAATAGCTCAAAACATAACTTGTTGAGTAATGATAATACCACCAAAAACAAATGAACAAGATTACTTGAAGAGATAGAGATAAGAAAATCAACACAAGCAATTTATACTGGTTCACTTTCCAAGAGAAGCTACATCTAATTTCTTCTAATCAAACACTAGATTAGAGTTCTACTATTATAAAATTCTATTCTTACAAGCTTCACAACAATCTCTCTTTATCAACCCTAGATAAAGAATAGAAATCTAAAACCTTATTAGACTCCTAAAGACCAAGAATAAGAGAACACTACTCTGTTCTTCCCTAGAGAAAATTACTCTAGAACAAGCTTCAAAAAATCCTTTCCAATAGCATCAAATAACAGAAATTACAAAAAACAAAATTACACTCAAAGATTAAGGAGAGAAACAAGCTAATGATCCAATGAATATGAATGCATATGAGTTACCAATCAAGGTTGAATGCAGAAATAGATTTTGCAGAACATGCTCTCCATTACTCTTTTGAAATATCTTGCCAGAGAAATCATACAATACCCATTAGGATTAAGGAGTTGGACAAGAAGTAAGTAAACCCAAAAAATCACTTTAGAACTTTGTGAAGGCTTGTGTGTATTCAAAAATTTCGAAGTATTCAAGTTAAATTTCAAGCCAAGCCTTCTTTCTATTTATAACAGAGTTTTGTAACAACCTGTAATCAATTACGCGCGCTCAATAATTGATTAAAATGATCCATGTAATCGATTAAATTACCACTTAATCGATTAAAGTGTTTAAGGTTGAATTCTGGGTTTCACAACTAATAAGATAATCGATTAAACCGAGCTATAATCGATTAAAGCAGTGGAGTTTTGTATCTAAGCCTCTTGTGTAATCGATTACATTATTTGGTAATCGATTAAGGCAGTGAAGCAAGCTTTTTCAAATAGTCTTTGTAATCGATTACAATGTTTGGTAATCGATTAAATTAGTGAAAACATGATTTTCAAGATAGCTTGTGTAATCGATTACAGTAAATGGTAATCGATTAAAGCAGCAATGTATTACTTTTGATTTACACTATGTAATCGATTACAAATGTTTGGTAATCGATTAATATATTCATTAAAGCTTTTCCAGTTATAAACACGAACCAAATAATCCATTAATCAGTGATGCAATCGATTAAACTGTTCATCAAAGCTTTTCCAGTTTTAAACATGAGCTATATAATTGATTAATCTTCCGGGTAATCGATTAAAACAGTGAAATTACATTTTTCCAAAAACATTACCCATTTAGATCTTTTTTTTAAATAGCTTTGATTCTTTGATTAAAACACTTAAGTAAGTAAATGATTATATGCATGCAAATGCAAGGATCAACAGATTTGCTTCTCATACACTTCAATTAGGATTTCAATCTTCAAGGCATGTAAAAAGCTCAAAACATTCTTCTGAGTCAAAAGCTTCATTCTTCTTGTTGCCCCCTCTATATCCAACAAGATCCTATTCATGTAATCCATAAACACATCTAGGGCATTAGTCACATCGAAGGGCATGACTAGATACTCATAGTGACCATAACGGGTCTTAAAGGCGGTCTTCGGAATATCCTCACACTTCACTCCGACCTGATGGTAACCTGACCTAAGGTCTATCTTGCTAAACACCGACTCCTACCAGCCAATCCATAAGGTCGTCTATTCTAGGAAAAAGGTACTTGTTCTTAATCGTAACTTATTCAACTGGTGGGAGTCTACACACAACCTCATGGTTCCATCTTTCTTCTTCACTAACACCACTGGTGCTCCCCATAGAGGCACGCTGGGTCTCACAAACTGCTTATTGATAAGTGCCATATTTTAGCTACTTTCAAGATTTAATGCTGGCACTTATCTTTTGATTTTAGTAAATTTGTTGAATAATTTTCCCTAATAGGGTGTTATTCACATTTTCGAATATTCACCCACTCAAATCCGGTGTTTTGATAGGTACCAATTGTATCCGAAACATCCAAAGCAACCAAGGCAAGTACAAAGGGCAAAAATGTCAAATTAGGAAAATTTCTCAAGCCAATTCGCCTAGGACTCGCCCAAGCTAACACCTTTCTTCAGCAGTAAGACTTTAACTTGCCCAAGCGAATGAAACTAGTGCATTTGGCTCGCCCAAGCAAGTGGAGGTTTCCAGAAAAATCAATTAACTTGCATTGCCTGGGCGAGTGAGTCTAAGCAGGAGACCCAAATCTATAAATAGAAATGCAAAATTGGAAAAATGGAGGCTTTTGGATGGATTAAAAAGCTTAGGAGCGTAAATAATAGTATTAGGAAGGATAGAAAGAGTGGGGGAAATGAGAAATTGGTGTGGGAACTTTGCCGGAGAGGGTCAGTGATGTCTTCCTTCATCATTTCTTCAGTTGATCATGTGCTCTCCACAATGATTGGCTAGCTTCTCCTAAGGATTGGATGTAATCTTCTTACCCTTAAGTATCTCTTTTAATATTTGATAAATGTATGAATCATTTCTACTCATTTTGGTGATTTCATTTTGTTCTTAATGCTTGATACTACTTGATCACTAGTTTCATGAAAACAGATTCTAACCTTGACTGGAAAGTGCCCTTAGGATCTAAAATAAATGATTTTACTCTTTACGTTACGTTGCTAGGAATAGAGCATATTGTTTATATTGTAAATATCACGAGATTATGATTGTAATGCTGGGTTATTTACTTCGTATGTGTGGGATCGATATTCGGTAAATATCCTTAGAATTCACGAATGTGAGGGATCGATTCGGGGTGAATTAATGTGTGCATCAATAATGATAGAAAATGATTTATACATGGTAATATTATATGGGTACTAAGGGTATGGATGATGAAACTCAATCCTACGTTCTCTTCAATTAATTAAATTCATTAGTTTTCCTATTTTCGTATTTCCATAATTTCTTTATTTCAGTTATTTCTGCAAAACCAACAAAAACTTATACTATACTTGTTGTATATAAACTATTAAATTGTTAATTTTATTTAAATTATTTGAGTAACTCAAGTGCCTGTGGAGATGATATTTTATAAATTCTGTAACTTACAATGACAATTGGTACGCTTGTCAAGAGTCTAACACTTATCCACCAACTCTTCTAACTGCTTCTTAAGTTTGGATAACTCTATAGGAGACATCCTATAAGAGGTTATGGATATGGGTCCAGCACCAAGTACCAAATCTATAAAAAAAAAACTCTATCTCTCTCTTATGTGGTAAACCAGATTTATCCTCAGGAAACACTTCTGGAAACTCTCTAACAAGAGAGAGGTCACTTATAGAAACATTGGTCTCTACTTCCAGGTTAGACAAGGTCACGTACACTTGAGCATCTTCTTTCAAAGATGTCATAACTTGGTTGATAGAGATAAACATCCTATCCTTACTCACTTCAGAATCACCAAAAACCATAGTTTTATCAAAATAGTTTAATGAGACATGGTTGGAAGATAACTAGTCCATACCCAGAATAACATCAATTTGGCTTAGAGGTAAACAGATTAGATCACTCATGAATTTTCTACCATAAATCTCTATAGGAAAATTCAAACACAGATCATAAGTTATAACAGAACCACTAGTTGGGGTCTCTACCACAAGATCATCACTCAAAGAAGACATAGAAAGCTTAAGTTTCTCCATGTGCCAACTAGATATAAACGAATGGATTACACCATAATCAAATAACACAAGTAAGGAAATCCCACTTATGAAACATTTACCTTGGAGTAGGTCTTTGGATTTATGAGTAAAGACTTTTCATGTGGCCTTCGGGCATCGAATTTGGTCATTCAGACTCACACCATTATGCTCCTTCTTAGGATACTGAAAGTCTATCTGAATATGACCCTTTTGTCTACAGTTGAAACAGGTCATGTCTTTGTTTGTATAATTCAAAGAAATGTGGCCTAGCTTACCACACCTATAACAAACTATCTGAGTTGAGAAAGTAGTGGGTTTACTACCACTATCACCAGAAAACCCAGTAACAATAGTCTTCTGATTGTTGGGGCGATTACCATATTGCTTAGGAGGGTCAGGTATGGTTTTCCCTAATTTTGGGATCCATTATTCTTGTTCTTCATTAGGCCCGTATTCCAGATCCTACAAATGTTCACCAGCAGTAAGAACTTACAAACACCTTGATTAATTCACAGCTTGCTTCACCTCAGATTGCAAGCCATTCAAAAACTTCACTCACTTTGATCTTTCACCATCTCTTCCTTGGTAATGAGAAAAGTACCTCACTAGCTCTTCGAACTTGGCTGTGTAATTTAGCTACAGTAATGTTCCTTTGCTTAAGCTCTAGGAATTCCATCTCCTTCTTGTTTCTAACATCTTTAGGAAAGTATTTCTCCAGAAATATCCTCTTGAAGGTTTCTCAAGTCACAGCTTGACCTTAAGCCTCAAAGCATTGGCGAGTGTTCTACCACTAATACTCAACTTCTTTTACTAGAGTGTATGTGCCAAAAGCAACCTTCTGCTCCTTTAGACATGCCATCACTCAAAAGATTTTCTCAACTCCCTATGCAGTTTTGAGCACCATCAGGGTTGTACCCTCCATTAAAAGCAGGTGGATTGTGTCGTTGGAAGCGATCCAACCCTTGATACTTAGCAGCTCCAGTAGTTTCTCCTCTTTTCTGATTCCTGAGAACTTGGGTTAGGGCTTGGAGAGCATCAACTATTACACGATCATTCCTTCCAACCATCATTGCCTACACATATGAGGAAGTGAGAACATAAAAGGAATACTCAAAAGAAAAGGAATAAGACAATTTTATACCTATCTCTAGTTTCTACTTAAGTTACTCTTGAGAGTTGATGCCGCAAGAAATAACTCCTCTACAACAGTTCTCACCTGAGACATCAATACTCACTCTCTACCCTTTATATTCGTGACAGCTTGCCATAGTGTTCCATTGCACTTAACGAATTATCCAGATGGCCAGTCTGGTAGCTCGTGATAAGGCATTGGAACTAATGGTATAACAGACATCAAGAATTCAAACATGTTATGACAACACCAACATAGCTCCATGATCGAGGTCGTACTCAGTCAAATTAATACAATTAAATGCAGTACTAGGAAGTGACTCCTAGGTCGTCTCTCAAGGATCAATTGTCTGTGCTAAGGGATTAAACGTGTAATGGGGGGTTCTAACAGAATTCAGGATTATATTTAAAATAAAGCAGAAATACCAAATAATTGCAGTGATTAAACAAGTCAGACCTTTGAACAGATTGCGCCTCTAATATCCTTGGTTTACGAAAGATAATCTATCCTAACTTAATCCTTGTTAGTCCAGATTAATCTACTAAGCGAAGATTAACCTAAAACTTCCCTACACGAATTAAGCAAACGCGAACCTCGTCAGGCCTAATCTCTCAGGATTAAGCAACCTGAGATTACTGAATCAACCAACTCAGAATCATTAAGCATGACTCTGATTCAAAAAATGCAGAACAAAGACCCAACAAGGAAGAACCAAGCAGACCAGAATTACAAAGCACAGAGAACCTCCATTAAAGGTTAGCAATCTGTCCTAGGGCCCAACCCTAGGATTTAGCCTTCCATTAATTCGAAAATTGCAACAGAAACACGAATTGAATAGCAGCGAAACATTAAAATGAAACTAGAAGAGAAACGAAATAAGCACTGAAATTGAAATGCAAATGTATTCTGAAAACGAAAATCCAAAATAAAAATGAAAACCTTAAGCAGAATAACCAGCAGAAACGAAAACCTAAAACCCTAAAGAGAGCTAAACGTGAATCCTCTCCTTTTGCATGGGCACAACATTCTAAAATGCTAGTGTCTGACCTAAAAACGAAAAATGGGCCTTTCCTAACAATTCTGGCCCAAAAAATTCACTAAAGCAAAATAAAACGAAAATAAAATGCTGATGTGGAAAATGATGCTGACGTGGCACTCCAATCTTCAAGTCCATGAATTAATTCCAAGCCCATTTAATTATTAAACTGCCTGGAAATAAAAATTGGAATAATTAAAAACTTAGAAAATCCAAATTCGTTAAAATCTGAATTATCGGTCCAATTAAATCCTAAATGAGAAACAGTGTGGAATATAAATGATTAAACACAAATCAGGGATTAAAATGAGTACAGAAAGGTGAGAAAATAAAGGTAAAAAGTGACTCATCACTCCATATTCCTCATAAGACAACCATGTAGTGATTTCCAAACACAAACAACTCAAGCAGTTATGAAACAATCAGGTACTCAAACACTGAACAAAGAAAACACAGAATGCACAAAGAAACACAACAGACACACAACTCACTAGTCGAAAGGTTCAACCAGGCTCTGATACCAATAATGTAATAACCCGCCTCTTTGCTACGACGTCACTAATCTAAAACACAACATTTTGATTTTAACGTTATTACGTCAGCCTTGTGGCTCCAACAAAAGAATTCCCTCCAAAGACACCTACTGCTTCTTATTTGCTCTATTGATCATCATCGGTACCAACCACACAGTACAAAATTGCAAGGTGAGTTTATTGTAAAGATCAACAAACATCATATTACCATAATTAGAAAGAAGATAATAACAAACAATCACATTTATTTTCAATATATCCATCAATTCAACGTACACTTAACAAACTAGTAATCAACTTTTCAACAATTTACATCAATTATGATCAGAATGATGCATGCATCTGACTTAACTCTCAAATTCAATGTGGTACCATTCGTCAAGAAATAGCCTAAGAGTGTCCACATGACACTCTTACTTAGGAAAACTAGGCAACAACTGTCAAGGTCAGCCTATCATGCATAGGCAACTCACCCCATCTTGATCAGCATGATTCTCAAGGGAGTTCCAAATCATGCCCACAAGTACCAACATTTTTCCTCATGAAAAACAACAAGTACTTATTAACAAAGTTTATACTATTTTCATGCAATTACAAAGTATGAAACATTAGCACCATCAATGCACTGACCGTGGATAGTTAAAAATTCCAAGCAATATCATCCTTTTCCAGGTGCGCTTGAAAGTTTTAAAGTAATCCCCTTCCCTTTCCAAGGATATCAATAGGGCATTGCACCCCCATGTACATACATGGTATACATCCATCTCAATGTCATCATCAACGTCAATATCATCTCATATCAATGTAATCATCAACATCAATATCATCTCATCTCAAAGTCATCATCAACATCATCTCATCTCAATATCATCATCAACATCAACATCATCTTATTTCAATATCATCATCATCACATATAAATTCATATAGGAGATACAACCATCTTCAAATAGTCAAGTGACATATATTTAAGTGATGAGTCTAGGAATAAGTGGTTTAGATGTAGAAAACTTTTTCTCAAACCATTAGTCAACAAAAGTCAACTACAGTTTAGAAAGTTAAAGTAAACGAACCTCCCATTAATGACAATTTAGTAATAAAAGACTTTCACGCTAGATGAGATAAATCGTTAGTTTAATTAATTAAGGAAAAGGACAATTAATTTCTCACTCACTCTAATTATTTTTAGTTAAGTCTAAAAATAAAAGGGATTAATAAACAAATTTATTACTTTAGAATCAATTTAGAATAGAGAATTAATTAGGGACCACTTAAGACATTAGGTCATTAAGAGTAGTTATTTTTTTTTAATAAAAAAAGAGAGGAAAAAGACCTAGGGAACCCACATGTGGGGCCCCCTCATGACCTAGGACTCTCTATGTAAGAGAGGAGCTCACCCCCTCCCCTAGAGTGGTGTCACCAGAGAGAGAGGAGAGTTCACTTTCTTTTCTTCATGTATGTTGTGCTTTTGTATGTTTTTGGTGTGAAACTCATAATCTGTGACTGAGATGCTATAATTGCTACATGTTGAATTTGTGAATTCAGCATTCAAAAATGAGTTCCTTGACCTCAAAAACCTAGGAAAGCATATATGATATGTCTCTTTTGGAGTTTCATAGCCTTTGTAATTAAATTCTTAAGCTAAGGCAACTTATATGTGTATAATGCTATGTTTTTTAAAATTTTAAAATTGGAACTTGAATATATGATTATGGACCTCAAAATTGATCTCACTAGGTTCCAAAACCTAGGTTCAGACGTAGAATACACCCCATTTGAGTTAGTATAGCTCTTGGAATCAAAATTTCAAGTTTTTAATGAACTGCACATATGGGCTCGGTTTATGATGATTTTGACCATGGAAAGGAGTTCCTAATGGTTGAAAAAACAAGGTTTGATATAAAATTTAAATGAAATGGATTTCGACAACTCTTGGAAATTATAAAACAAGTTTTGTGAACTTTGTGATTCAAGTGCAGGGAAGTTTTGTGTTAGGGCCAAATGGGAGTTGATTTAAAAAATTTTGAGTCCAAAATTGAGATCCTTGCATTTGATAACCTTGAGAAGCATGTATGATGTATACTAATGGGATTCCTACATCAATGGGGAAAGTTGATTTCAAAGTGAGCAATTAAGCGCAATTCCAAATGAGAATGTGTCATAAATGTGATTGGGCCTAGGGGTGTTCGACCCTAAAAAAAAATATTTTGAATGTCTTGCAATGGTTTAGTGATTGCATATATGGTGATGAGTGATTTGGTAAAGTGGTCATTTTCACTTGAAGGGTTATGTTAATTAATGACCCTAGAGAGGGAAAAGGATTAATTTCCCTCCTCTCTTGATATGTTTGCGTGTGTGAAAAATGGAAGATAGTTTGCAATCGGAAGCTTCATGAGGATTGACACACATTTAGAGGAAAGAAGGAATGAACGAGGTAGTGAGATTGTGTTAGAATTAGAGAGATTGATGTGTTTGGAGTTGAGGCATGACCTATACTCATTGTGAATACACTCTCTAATGTCTATTCACAAGTACCAACATGACCGTTGTTCATGTTGATCATGATGAAGGATGAGTGAGGATTCATTAAGTGAGGGTAGCTGACACATAGTAGGTACACTAAGGGATGGTCCGAATAATTCAAAGGAATTTTGGGGAATGTTGAGTGATGATAACCCATCGTCACTTGACACCATGGTTAGTGAGAGCGCCAAGTCTTGTATCGACAAATGTGACATGTCCTTCCCATCGTCATTCATATATTGCGTAAGACCATGAAGGCCTGGGAGACTTAGTAGTAATGTTGGGCCCATGAATAATGATTGTGTGAGAGCAGAACTGGGGATTAGGACATCGTGAGCGATGCCTGTTATTATAGAACACATGGTGGTTGTCTAGGTTATGTGTGGGACTTAATGTATGTGTGTGTGGTTTTCAAAGTGATGGCGTACTCACTCCCTTATTACCATTTTCAGGATTTGATGTCGAGCACACCTCTGAATCCCCTATTCTTCATTGACGCCATTGAGACACGGTGGAAACTTGATGATAAACTCCATGTGGGCCATTTCTACAGGTTCCTTTGTTGCCATCGTACACTAGTAGACGTACCAGGATATAGACCCCCACATAATTGGGTTGTATGTTTTGTGGATCCATCCCACACCGTCATATTATCTCTTCACCGTGCCGTTATTCCTTTCAAGTCACAGCAGACGATGTGATGTCCTCTTCTGGATCTAACTCTTCACCCGAGGAATTGAGGCCAATTTCCATACTTTGAGTCTCTTCGATCGGTGTTGCCTAAGTCTTGGGTACTACGTGGGATAGAAAAGAGTTTAATCCAAAGTTTACTTTTTCCTCTCCCACGGACAAACATTAATGTAGAAAAATCCAAAGTTTCCCTTTTCTATCTAATGGGCTTAGATGAATGACAAAAAAGAGTTTAATTCAAAAGCTTTCTGGAAGTAAAAAAGAGACAATGATGATATATTTGGTTAAGATATAAAAAATATGATACCCACAAATGAATAAAGTTGAATGAAGAAAAGAGTTTAAACCAAACCTTTGATTTTGCTCTCCCACAGATTGAGATAAATGAATAAAAATTCAAAGCTTCCCTTTACCTATCCCAATAAATAAGATGAATGAAGAAA
>PYAF01000279.1:15104-43101 GCA_007407185.1 Glycine tomentella
CTTTCTGGAAGTAAAAAAGAGACAATGATGATATATTTGGTTAAGATATAAAAAATATGATACCCACAAATGAATAAAGTTGAATGAAGAAAAGAGTTTAAACCAAACCTTTGATTTTGCTCTCCCACAGATTGAGATAAATGAATAAAAATTCAAAGCTTCCCTTTACCTATCCCAATAAATAAGATGAATGAAGAAATTTCAAAATCTTCCTTTTCCTCTCCAAAATTATGAGATGACTTCAGAAAAAAGTTTATTCAAAAGCTTCCATATTCCTATTCCACAGACTAAGAAATACTATGGGGCATGGAGTTGTTGCAGTTGGTTTTGGCATTCCTAATGTTGGATTCTAATTAAAACTAACCCCTCCCTTGTAAAATAGAAAGAAATAAATGAAAAACTTATTTCAAGTTACAATGCTAATGGATGTGTATGTGCCTTATCTACTTCAAATGTCAATAAATACAATCTTTTACAAAAAGAATTTGATGATTACAAAAAGTGTTAAGGTGAAAAGTACATGCTTTTACTTTCTGAAAATTCGTACTTGGTTGATCTTTTAAAAAAAACTCTACGAAGGAAAATGTAATTTGAATCAAATGCTTAGTGTTCAAAAGTATATTGGAGATACTTTTGGTTTGGGTTACAAACATGGATCAAAATCTTTTGGGAAAACAAAGTTTGTACCACCAAAACAGAAATATCAAAGAAGCTTTTCAAAAAACAAATATCATCATTTGACTCACTTTAAAAAACATCAAATATTGTAACTTGCAAATTATTGCATGAAGAAAGGTCATACATCTATTAGATACTATGCTAGGAGATACTATGTGCCTAATGGTGAATGCATTTGGGTGCCAAAGAGAAAAAGAATTTCAACTAACCCCTATGGACCCAACTCACATTGGGTACTTTTCTTTGTCAATTAATCTGAATTTTGCAGGTGTGTTTAAGAGCAAAATCTTCACTATGGTATCTTGATAGTGGCTGCTCTAGGCACATGATAGGTGACATATCCATGCTTACAAATGTCATATTAAAAGATGGAGGATTTGTCACTTATAGCGATAATAACAAAGGCAAGATAATTGGAGAAGGAAACATAGGAGACAACTTTAAGACTATGATCAGAAATGTTTTGTATATTGATGGCTTGAAACATAATCTCCTTAGCATAAGCCAACTATGTGAAAAAGGGTTCAAAGTTTCTTTCAACAACAACTGGTGTTTAATTTGTGACAGTAAGAGTGGTGAAGTTATCCATGTTGGTAAGAGAAAGGGTAACATTTATGTGTTGTCCACTAATCATGCATTCATTAAAAACACTAGTTGTCTTGTCAATAAAACTAATGAAACATGGTTATGACAAAGAAGAACAAGTCATATAAACATGCATCATTTAAACAAGCTTGTAAGAAAGGACTTGGTTATAGGATTGCCTAAGCTTAAGTTTGAGAAGGATAAAATATGTGAAGCTTGTCAAAGAGGTAAACAAACAAAAAATTATTTTCAAAGTAAAAATATTGTTTCTACTTCTAGACCTCTTGAGTTGCTTCATATGGATTTATTCGGTCCACTATAACCATGAGCTTGGGGGGTAATTTTTATGGGCTTGTTATTGTAGATGATTACTCAAGATATACATGGACTTTATTCATAAGATCCAAGAGTGATGCATTCACAACATTTAGAAAATTGGCCAAGATTATTCAAAATGAAAAAGCCTACAATATTGTTTCAATTAGAAATGATCATGGTGGAGAATTCCAAAATGAACGTTTTAAAAAGTTTTGTGAAGAACTTGAAATTAATCACAATTTTTTAGCTCCAAGAACACCCCAACAAAATGGTGTTGTGGAGAGGAAAAACAGATCACTTGAGGAAGGTGCAAGAACACTTCTAAATGAAACAAACTTGCCTAAGCTCTTTTGATCAGATGCTGTAAGTACGGTTTGTTATACTTTGAATAGGATTCTCATAAGGCCTATTTTGAAGAAAACTCCTTATGAACTATACAAAGGAAGGAAACCAAACATATCTCATTTTAGAGTTTTTGGCTGCAAGTGTTTTGTTTTAAACAATGGTAAAGATTCTCTTGGCAAATTTGATTCTAAAGCTGATGAAGCAAATTTTCTTGGTTACTCTTTGCAAAGTAAAACTTATAGAATCTTTAATAAAAGAACATTATGTGTTGAGGAATCTGTCCATGTTATATGTGATGAGACTAACCCTTCCAAGGAAGAATTGGAGTTTGATGTTGATGCAGGACAAATGGAAGAATTTTTGCAACTTAATGACTAGAATGAAAAGAAAAGATGAACCAAATGATGAACCGAAACAGTCAACTCCTTTACAAAAGCACAAGGATTGGAGAACTACTAAAGATCTTTCCCTTGACAACATAATTGGGGAAGTATCCAAGGGAGTTTCTACTAGATCCTCTTTAAGAAATCTTTGTTGTACCATAGCTTTTGTTTCACAAATTGAACCAAAAAGTGTTGATCCAGCTCTGCTAGATGAATATTGGTTAATATCTATGCATGATGAATTGAATCAATTCAAAAGAAACTAAGTTTGGGAATTAGTTCCTAGACCATCTACTCATATTCCTATTGGCACAAAATGGGTTTTTCGAAACAAGCTAGATTAAAGTGGCATCATAATAAAGAACAAGGCTAGATTGGTTGCTAAAGGATACAACCAAGAGGAAGAAATTGATTATGATGAAACTTATGCTCCAGTTGCTAGATTAGAAGCCATTAGGTTATTACTTGCATATGCTTGTTTGATGAACTTTAAATTGTTTCAAATGGATGTTAAAAGTGCATTTTTGAATGGTTTCATAGATGAAGAAATATATGTAGACCAGCCTTTTGAATTTATTGATTACAAGCATCCTAACCATGTTTTCAAATTAAGAAAAGCTTTATATGGTTTGCAACACGCACCAAGGTCATGGTATGAGAGATTGAGCAAATTTCTGCTTGAACAATCTTTCATAAGAGGACAAGTTGACAAAACTTTGTTCATCAAGAAAAGAGAAAATGATATCTTGTTGGTTCAAATTTATGTGGATGACATTATATTTGGCTCAACTAATCAATCTATGTGCAGAGAATTTTCTGTCTCAATGCAAAGTGAATTTGAGATGTTAATGATAGGAGAGCTTACATTCTTTCTAGGATTACAAATCAAGCAAATGAAGAATGAAACTTTCCTTAGCCAAACCAAGTATTATCTGGAAATGATCAAGAAGTTTGAAATAGAAGTTGCGAGGATGCTGCAACACCAATGGCAATATCTACCTATCTTGATTCAGATGATAAAGGAAAAAGTGTTAATGAGTCCAAATACAGGGGAATGATTGGTTCTTTGCTATATTTAACTGCAAGTAGACCTGACACTAAGTTAAGTGTATGCTTGTGTGCTAGATATCAAGCAAATTCCAAAGAATCTAGTGTGATCTAGCATGCTGTTTATATGCTAATCTACATGTAATTGCATCATTAATTGGCCATTCATTGCAAATTCGAAATATGTTGCAAATTCACTGTTTATACTACATAATCCTCTGGTTTAATCGATTACCCTTCAGAATAATCAATTATTTGACGCTTCACCTTGATTTAGAGACATTTTAAGTGACATGTAATTGATTACACAAGCGTATTAATCGATTACACATTATAAAAATTGGATTTTGATTCCTGTCTCTCTCTACTTTAATCGATTACTTTGCGGGATAATCAATTATAGCTCATTGGAAACACCTCTATGTTCATATATTCTCAGATTTAATCGATTACTGATATTCTGCAATCGATTAGGCTTTGCTAAAAAGTCTCCTCTTATTCAAATGTGATATGCTTTAATCGATTACTTCATGAAATAATCGATTAATGCTTTGTCATTTGCCTTTCTGAAGAACGAATTAATCAATTATGTTGCTTATGTAATCGATTATTAATGGAGTTACTGAAGTTCTGCATAAATTTTTTGAAAATTGAAACTGTCAGATTTTATTCAAAATTCAAAATTTAAATCCAAAAACTGAAAAGTTATGGCCTTGGAACGTGTAGTAACAATTACATTGTTTATAATTCAAATTTGAAACACAAAATTTGTCTATAAATTCAGCTTTTCTCAAGAGAGAAATTCACACCTGAATTCCTTCTTTCTTCTAGCCTATTCATTGATTTTTCTGAGTGTTTTTTCTCTTCTTCTTCTTCTAGCCCAAGTCTAAACACCTTTCCTACACAATGTCTACCTCAAAGAGAGTCAAAACTGGAAAGAGAAAGGTTGATGAGTCATCCAAATCCTCAGGAAACATATTACATTCTTGGTTCCTTGAAGAAAAGGATAGAATGACTTATACCTCTTTTAATGCCACCAAATTAATCATGCCCCCCAAATATCTGAACCTTGACTAGTTTGTTAAGGAAGGTGTTCAATTCCCTGACCTTCTTGAAATTCAGGGATTGAGGAAATTTGTAGAACTTTAGGGTACCTTTTACCCTGAATTGGTGAAGGTGTTCTACACCTGCATGAAGACCACCATGGAAGGGGTTATTCATTCTCAGGTCAAGGGTGTTCCCATTGTGATTGATGAGGAGATTTGGCAAGCTGTTGTTAGCATCACTCTTGATGGCGCCAGAAAATTTGAGGAAGAAATAGGTGGCTACAATAGGATTGACACCTATAGATGGATGTTTCAAGACCCTCAAGCTAGGTTGAAACTTAGGCTTGGCACAGGAAACATGACTAGTGAAGGAAGACTTATTCACTATATTATCACATATATCCTCACTCCTAGATCCACAAATCATGCACAGGCCACAAATTATTACCTACAACTTGTGTATGGCATCAAATTTGCTACCCAAACCAACTGGTCATTGGTGTTTGTTGAAACCATGCTGAAGACTAAAAGATTAATCAGCTATAGTTTTCCCTATGTTGTATTAATCTCTAGGTTCATTGATTATTTTCATTTTGATGTCTATGATGACATTTTTGACTACCTCTGATATTGTCAGTCGCATCAAGACCAAGCATCTTCAAAAGCTTGGTCTGACCAAGACACCTCAAGGATGGCAAATGGTGGGTGAGATGCAACAACCAGAAGGTGCTACTGGAGGAGGAGGTAATGAAGATGAAGAAGCTGAAGATGAAGCTGGACAAAGAGCTGCTGAGTACCAATACTCTTCTTTTGAATCTCTAATGATTCAAAAGATGGATGGTTTACTCAGTCTTCATCATGAGCATAGGGCTGAAACCAATTCAGCTTTGGAAGAAATGAAGACTAGGCTGGAAAATATAGAAGCTAGGCTTGTTTTGGATGATTTTGACAAACTTGTCTAGTTTTGCATTTTTTTTTCTTGCCTATGCTCTGTTTTTGTTTAGGCTTGGTTTCAAATACTCATGTTCTGTTTTAATTGATTAATGTACTATCTTTATTATTAATGAAGTTTCTTTTCCAAATTGATATTTTCTTACCTCTATTTAAGCATTGTTTTTTGTCTTTAATCAGCCAAATATAGGGAGAAATAATCAAATAATTGATGCTCTGTTTTGCTCTATTTTTAAATATGTCTAAGTAAGGGGAGCAAATGAGGTTGAAATGCAACAAATGATTATGAAATGCATGGAAACTTGAAACTTAACACTTGTTTTTGTCAAAAGGTTAATTTGTTTTAGGATGATTAAGCATAAAGCTCATTCCAACCTTTTATCATTCAAGAAAGCTAAAAGCTATCTTTCTCTCTCAAGGAAATTAAAATGCTTACAAATGATCAATTGATTTGAGTCAAATTTGCCATGCTAAAAGCCAAAAAGGGGGAGATCGTTAGATACAGGGGGAGTTGGAAAAAGGAGCTGTAAGCAATCAAAGCAAGGCTGAAGTATTTGGCTTGGCGTTTTAGCTTTTTACATGCCCAATCATTTTGATGGCATTTGTAATTGTCTATGTGGTTCAAGTACATAGCTTAATGATCCTTGCATAGCATAATTCATTCACATACATTCATATGTTGAATATAAGATTAAAATGTTTGCATTTGCAAAGAAAACCTCATGACTTAATGTTTTGGAAAAATCATTTTATGCACTGCTTTAATCGATTATCATTGATATGTAATCAATTACATGCTTGTGTTTATTTTTTGGAAAAGTCTTGTTGAACACTTTAATTGATTATCTCCATTGTGTAAGCGATTACCAAGTGTTATTTCAAAATGTGTCTATCTATGTTAATCAATTACAGAAAATCGTAATCGATTACTTAGTTCATTTCATTTAAAGTGAAGAGTCTGCCTTAATCGATTACAGTAAGGCGTAATCGACTACCAAGGCTTATTTATAGTTTGAGCTTATCTGTATTAATCAATTACATCACGTATTAATCGATTAAATTATTCGTGAAAGATTTCCAGAAAGCTCAAGAACAGATTAATCTATTAATACATCCACATATGTTGAATTAATCGATTACACTTACGGTTTAATTGATTACATTCTGTTAAAACTAGTTTTCTATAAAAAGTTTATGGGTTTTAATAAGTTTTTTAGAATTCATTTCTGCAAAATACCCAATACTCCCAAAGCTTTAGAAGTTGAGAAAAAGTTAGTTATGAGTGAATAACATTCTGTATCAAAACTTAAGATTCACTTTTCATTGTTGATGAAGTTTTGAGCAAAGTCTTAACAAGAGTTGTCAAGAAGGTTGTTCTCTGCAATTCGTACATTCAAACTCTGTTTGATTGGTTAGTTCTGAGTGAATAACATTTTGCATCAAAACTTAACATTCACTTTTCATTGTTGATGAAGTTTTGAGTAAAGTCTTAACAAGAGTTGTCAAGAAAGTTGTTCTCTGTAATTCATACATTCAAACTCTGTTGGTTGGTTTATTCATCTCATTCATATGCTAAGGATCATGAAGTGATATCTTTCTTGCACTCTAGACTGTGATTGTATTTGTTTGTTTAAAAGTTTGTGTATTTTCCTAAGAGCAAGTAGTTTCTTTAAAGCTGTTTCTGGAGAAGGGTTCTCTAGAAGGTAGAAGAAAGTAGTGTTCTTTGGTTCTTGATCTTAAGAAATCTATAAGGTTTAGATTTTGATTTTTTGTCTAGGTTTGACAAGGGAGATCTGTAGTAATAGCTTGTAAAGAATAATATTTGTTTTAGTGAAAACTCTAATCTAGTGTTGGTTGGAAGACACTGGATGTAGCTTTCAAGTTTGTGAGGTGAACCAATATAAATTGCTAAGTCTTTTATTCTAATTTTGTATATCTCTCATTGTTTTTATTTGGGTAATCAACAACACAAAGTTTATGGCATTACTTGCATAATAAGGTTGATCTTAGTTGAAAGAAAAGTTCTGATTTGAAAAAGGTTTTTAAGTGATACGATCCAGATTCCAACCGCAAAAAGTTTCAAGTAAAATTTTAAATATATGTTTTAAACCAATTCACACCCCCCTCTTGGTTTATTTGAAGAGTATTCATTGTATTTTCATGAATGACATAAGATCACATCTAATATGTCACGACAGCATTCCGAATTACACAAAATGGATATGGCATGGTGAATTGCCAGACATGCCAATAGTCTCGAACATTGCACCGGTTGATGTAGACAAAGGTGATCATATAGAAGACATGATACGCGATCTTGGAGAAGACTATTTTCGCCAAGCACATGCACCTATGTATGACAAATTACAAAGTGATTCAAAGATCCCTTTGTATTCTGAGTGCACAACCTTCACACGATTGTCAGCAGTGTTGGCTTTGGTTAACCTGAAGGCAAGATTTGGGTGGAGTGAAAAAAGCTTCACTGAATTGCTTGTTTTGTTGAAGAAAATGCTTCCTAAAGATAACACATTGCCGAAAAATCATTAAAGGCGAAGAAGATTTTATGTCCTGTGGGAATGCAGTACCAGAAAATACATGTATACCCTAATGATTGTATATTATATAGAAATCAGTTTGCTGAAATGCGCAACTACCCCACATGTGGGGTATCACGATACAAAGTCAATGACGACGAATGTAGTGATGACACAACCACAAATAGCGATCATCCAACAAAAGTGTGTTGGTATCTTCCAATAATTCTAAGGTTTAAGGGATTGTTTGCTAATGGACATGATGCAAAAAACCTTACTTGGCATGCATATGGCAGGAAAAGTGATGGATTTCTTCGTCATCCGGCCGATTCTCCCCAATGGAAAACAATTGATCGTTTGTATCCATATTTTGGGGATGAGCCAAGAAACCTAAGGCTTGGTGTTGCTTCGGACAGAATGAATCCTTTTGGTAACCTAAGCACTAACCACATTTCATGGCCTGTATTGCTAATGATTTACAGCCTTCTTCCTTGGTTGTGCATGAAGTGAAAATACATTATGTTCTGTATGATGATAGCAGGTCCAAGACAGCTAGGAAATGATATTGATGTGTACCTCACTCCATTGATTAAAGACTTGAAAAAATTGTGGGTAGACAGGGTTGATGTATTTGATGGAAACCTGTAGTAGACCTTCAGGTTGCATGCAATATGGTATTTTGTACCATTAATGACTTTCCAGCATAAGGAAATTTGAGTGGATATAGTGTCTAAGGACATCATGCATGTCCTATCTATGAGAAAGAGACAAGCTTCGTCCAACTGAAACATGGAAAGAAGACAGTATATACTACGCATCAAAGATTTCTTCTAAGTTATACTACCATCGGGCTACCGCTCCTGACCTTCTATTAGAAGAAAGGGAGAATTCCAAATCCTTTAATGCCAACCATGTCTATGAATGGAACATAGATGGTAAAACTGAATACCAAATCCTCAACATCCTCCAGCAGATGACCATGGTTGCTATAGCCTATGATACATCCCTTAACTGCACGGAAGCAGCTATTGTAACCATTTTAGTTTCCGGTTTCACTGGGCAACTAAAAGGTTGGTGGGATAACTATCTTTTAGAGGATCATAAGATTACCATCCAAAATGCTGTCAAAACGAAAAATGATGGCACAATCCTGACCCATGATGGAAAACCAATCCCTGACTCTGTCAACCAGTTAATCGGTGTTTAAACCAGTCTAGGTTTGGTATTTCTGCCTTTACCTCTTCCTCGTGAGGAGGAAGATGACTTCACCGAATCTGGCATGAGGCAACTACTGGTTTCTCCCCTGTAAATATTCACGAGTGAGATAGTCAGGTAGAGAGTTTAAGGTACCTTTGAGGAATTCTATGTCAAAATCAAAGATACTCAAAATAGCTTGCCATCTGGCAAAAATTTGTTTTGATGCAAGGTTTTTAACATCTTTTTGTAAAATCTCTTTAGCAGACTTACAATCAACACGGATTAAAAACCTTTGATTAAGCAAATCAGATTGAAATTTTGAGATGCACAAAATAATTGCTAAAACTTCTTTTTTAACTGTGGAATAATTCTGCTGGGCAGGATTCCAATGCTCTGAAGTAAATGCAATTATTTGTTCTTTGCCATTTACAGATTGTTTAAGAATACCACCATAACCAATGTCAGAGGCATCAGTTTCAACAATCTTTTTGGCAGAAGGATTGGGAAGATAGAGACACGGGAGGTTTTTGACCTGGGATTTGATTTGTTTAACCAGATCAGTGTGAACGTTAGTCCATGGAGGAGGAGTCTTTTTAAGACGATCATAGAGAGGTTTGGCCACGTTACTTAGCTGAGGGAATAAGTCAGCAACATAGTTTAAACAACCAAGAAATCTTTGGAGTTTATTCTTCTCAATGATTTGGTCTGGGAATTTGGTTGAGAATTCAATAGCACGATTAATAGGAGTGATTGTTCCTTGATATATGTTATGACCAAGAAAACGAATTTTGGTTTGGAAAAGATTTATTTTAGTTTTAGATAAAGCAAGACCATTTTTCTTGATTATCTGAATAAATATATTAATATGTTTGAAATGTTGATCAACAGATTGAGAGAAGACAAGAACGTCGTCAATGTAGACAATGATGAAGGAAGAGTAAGGATTAAAAATGTCATTCATAATTTTTTGAAATTCTGAGGGAGCATTTTTTAATCCAAAAGGCATAACTTTCCATTCATATTGTCCAAAAGGAACCGTAAAAGCTATTTTATAACAGTCCCTTTCAATGATTTGAATCTGCCAAAATCCGGATTTCATTTCAAATTTGGAAAAGATTTTAGCAGAAAAAAGTTGATTAAGCATATCCCTTTTATTTGGAATGGGATAACGGATCCACTGGAGGACTTGATTTAATGGTTTATAATTGATAACCAAACGAGGAGAACCATGCTCAATTTCAGCTGGTTTGTTGACATAAAAGGCAGAGCAGGACCAAGGGCTCTTGCTCTTTCTGATTAGCCCCTTTTGCAGAAGGTCTTGGATTTCCTTCTGGCAATGGACAAGGAGTTCTTGACTCATCTGGATGGGTCGGGCTTTGGTTGGAATTTGTCGATCATTGAAATCCTTTTCATAAGGAAGATCAACAATGTGCTGTTTTCTTTGCCAGAAAGCGTTTGGAAGATCAGCACAGATGGAATTTTGGATATGAGTAGACAAAGATTGAATTTTTTGTTGAATAACGGGTTGATTAAGTAAATCATCAATTTTCTTATAAGAAATTTCTTCTTTAAGATAATTGATTTGGTTTTGCTTAAAAAAGATTGGGTTCAAGTCTCTAATAATCGGATCCTTAAGAAACTTGAAAGTGACATATTTATTCAAATAAGTTGTGGAAATACCCTTAGCTGAAATGGTTATAGGGAAGATAGATTTGATAAAAGGTGTTCCCAGTATAACCGAATTTTTTAGGTTTCTGACCAAAAGAAAGGAAGTTTTAACTTTAAAATCATCATTTTCAATAAAGGCGTCAGAAAGTTTAAAATTAACGCGAAGTTTAGAACCACTAGCCGTACTAAGTCGTTCTGAAGTTTTTTCAAAATATTTAGTTGGAATCAATCCTTCCTGAATGCAGTTCGAATCTGCCCCTGTGTCAAACAGAGCTTCAGTTTCAAGGATGAAAGTTCCAACAATGATTTTGACCTTGATATAAAATTTCTGAATAGTCAACTGGTTTATTAATTCAAAAATTTTTAGAGGGATACCAGGACTAACTGGATCATTAGGAGGGCCATTATCAGAATGCTGCCTATTCTAATTAGGTTCTTCTTCCTCAGTTGGATCACCATATTGTAAAACACTTAAAATGTTCTGATGAACACTTTGTTGTTCTTTAATAAGGCGTATTTCAGCTTTCAGTTGGTTAACTTCATGCTGAAGGTCCTGAATGGTTACTGGTTTAACAGTACTCTTATCGAATTTCTTAAGAGTATTTTTGAGATTAAACTTATTATTAACTAATAAATTATTATTGTAGAAGATTGTGATGAAGACGGTTCATCAAAAGATTTTTTAAGTTTAAGCAAAAGATTTTTCTTCTCTTCGGGATCAGAAATGGAATTAATCACCTCAAACAGAAGATCTTGCTCTCTAGTAAGGACATTAACCTGGGAAGAAGAAGGACAGTCTTCATCATTCGAAGATAGATCGTCCTCTTGAATCTGATTTAGATCTTCTGAAGAGTAATCTCCAAAAGTATCTTTATCTGATTCCTCTTCAGAGGAGGATTCAACTAGGAGCTGATTAATCTGTTCTTCAACAGCGGGTTCAAGATTAAGGTTCCTAAGCTTTGTCTTAAGCCCTGCAGTATTGACTCTTATGGCCAGGCTTACCACAAGTCCAACAGACTATAGGTTTCTTAGGAATATTGATTTTGTCAAAGGGGGGTTTTGTCTGGAATTCTCTCCTAAGCTTCCTAGGTGGGGTTCCAGATTTATGACGGTGATAAACAGACTTTCTAGGTTTCTGCCTACCAGGATTGTGGGTATGCTTCTTGGTCTTCCTGGGTTTGGAGGAACAAGGGAGGCCAAACTGTTCATAGAAATTACCCAAATCTCTGCGATTTTGCGCCTTTTCCTTGGCAAGATGATGTTGGATCTTATCATCTTGACAAATTTTTAAGGCAACCTTTTGGACATAAGCAATAAGCTGACCATAACTTAATTGCTTATATGGGATTTCATTGTTAGGGTGCTGACTACGGATCTTATCCCTAACCTTATCCCTAAGGATTTTGGAAGTCCCGCAAGAAACTTTTCTTTCCAAAAAGGTTCTTGGTTATCTTCCCGGGTAAAGACTCTAGTGAGGAAGGTATCCTTATACCATCTAAAGTCAGCCAGGGTCTTAAACCTAAGATTGGAAAGGAGTTCAGCAGATCTGTCTTTCCAAAGACTGGAATCTCCTATAAAATGCTGGATTATGGTAAAAATTAACTGGTTGACAGAGTCAAGGATTGGTTTTCCATCATGGGTCAGGATTATGCCATCATTTTCCGTTTTGACAGCATTTTGGATGGTAATCTTATGATCCTCTGAAAGATAGTTATCCCACCAACCTTTTAGTTGCCCAGTGAAACCGGAAACTAAAATGGTTACAATAGCTGCTTCCGTGCAGTTAAGGAATGTATCATAGGCTGTAGCAACCATGGTCATCTGCTGGAGGATGTTAAGGATTTGGTACTCAATTTTACCATCTATGTTCCATTCATAGACATGGTTGGCATTAAAGGATTTGGAATTCTCCCTTTCTTCTAAGAGAAGGTCAGGAGCGGTAGCCCTATGGTAGTATAGCTTAGAAGGTTGCTTCCAATTGGGCTGATTCCTAATAGGGTTGATTTGGACAGATCTATCTGAGTCAGAGTTTCCATTTTTAGACTCAGCTTGGTCAAGGACATTGATTTCTTTGTCTTTGTCCTTTTGGGCTTCATGCCTAGATCTGGCTCGAGTGAGGGTTGGTTTAGAATGGGCTTCTTGAGATGTCTGAGGAGTATCCTGGATAATGATGGATGTTAATCCTTCAATATTTTCCCTGGGCTCTTCAGAGGGCTGGTTATAAGCTCGGAGTTTAGCAAACTCTTTTCTGAGCTTAGCAGTCATCCTAAAAGGTTTGAAGATTGGGGTCTGGATAGTCTTAGAGGAGGAAGTGTTTGCTTCTAAACTAAGACTGGATTTTTCACTCAACTTTTCCCTTATGGATTGGAGGTACTTATTGGTGTAGTTGGGTTGTTCCATAAGATTCTTGATATCTTTAGGAGTTATGGGGTCAGATTCATCCCTAGACTTAAAGGGCGAGGCATAAATGTGACTATGTTTTTCATTCCTCACATTAGGAAGAATAAACTTGGTCGACGGAGGGAACTCAGATCTAACAATCTGGCCATCCTTAAGGTCATACCTAGTGATGACACTAAT
Source organism: Glycine tomentella (assembly GCA_007407185.1). Taxonomy (NCBI): domain Eukaryota; kingdom Viridiplantae; phylum Streptophyta; class Magnoliopsida; order Fabales; family Fabaceae; genus Glycine; species Glycine tomentella. Next base: position 28,437 of record PYAF01000279.1, read on the forward strand.
GGTGTTTGGTTCTAAGAAAGAATAATCTATCTTATGATAGGCTGCATAAGACTTAAACCAATCAAAGAAAAAGATATGAGACTTGACAAGATTAAGAAAAGAATAATATTCTTCCCTAATTTGGTCTTTACTAATACCCTTATAATGGCTAAGAAACCACTCTCTTTGAGGAGTCATTTCCTCTGAGTCGAAATCTAGCTTAAGGGCTTCATAATCTATGCAGGTCTTATTAATCATGGATAACTTCATAATCTTGCATAGATGAAAAAGTTGGAGAGGGGATAGATCTGGCAGACTCTTCCTCGTTATTATCCTGTTGGTAAACAGGCTGAGGAATAGAGGTTGAGGTTTCTACACCCTGAAGCTTGATTCTACTGCTACTTCCACTTGGAGCAGCAGAGAAGGATTTTCTAGAGAAGACAGATCCAAACATTTCGGATCTAGAATCCCTAGTGAAGGATGATCTAGCTGTATTGAAGGAGTTAGATCTATTAAAAGTGATCTCAACCCTTCCCGAGTCATACTGTCTAATAGACTCAAAGCTAGGTGTGGTTTGGGGTTTTGCTGGAGCAACCCTGTCCATGGCCCATGTTTGCGGGAAATTAATGTTTTCCCACTTGATGACTTTAGGAATAACAACCTTGGCTTTGGTCGTATCTGTGAGAAACAAAGTAGTCTCTCCAGTCTTCCTAGGTTTAAGGACTCTAGAGACACACGAGTTCATTACCTTGTATTGAACCCGGTAGATGATATTGATCGGAATAGAGCCAACCTTCATATCAAGACCATGAAGCTGGACATCTAAGGTCAAGACATCTAGGATGTTTGCATCCTCAAGGCTGACAATCCTATCAGGATAACAATTGAATAGATGGGTCCATTACTAAGGCTGGTCTCAACAGTGCCTAGGATGGAATCGGTAAACTGATTATGGCGGGAGTCTCTTAAACACAAAAGAATTGAGGTGTTTAATCCTTCGATCCCGAGAGGTTTAGCAGCAACTTGGACACATCCAATATGCAAAAAATTATAATTTTGCCTATGTTGTTTTAAAGAATTGTTTGAAAGAAGTTTGATTTCATCAAAATCAGTTTTAAGACGGATATTAGTTTCAACGGTCCTAATTATAAAATCAGACTTTCGAAAATATCGGCCTTCTGGTTTATAAAGTTCATTATCTGGAATTCTGGGTATCTTCCAGTCATCTAGATCTTGATTAATATCTTCAAAAGAAACTTCTTCTTTGAAATATTTCTGTTTGATTTGATTAAAGCGTTATCGGCATGAGAGGGATTAAAAGAAGAGGAGGAGGGTTGTGAAGACTTGAAAGAGAAACGAGAGGAGAAAGAGCGAAAAAGAGACATAGAGGAAATTACCATAAAATAATCCCCTGATATCATCGCCATCCTTTGGTTCTGTAAAGATATAAAGGTAGATCCGGATAAATTTTACTCACTGAGATATTTTCCAGACTTTTTTTTCTTTTCTTTTTTTTTTCTTTTCTTAGCTGAAGCCAATGAATTTTCAGACAAAAGTTCAGATCTGGTGTTCCAATAATTTGTAGGATTTACTGCCCTCAACATCAACAGGACTTACTACCCCAGTAACTCCATATCAGAGTTTTCTTTGCTTGTCATGCTTACCAGTTAAGACATTAAAACTTTAAATCATTTACAAAAGCAAGAAAATCAATAGAAACATAAAGGTTTTATATGTGTCTGGATAACATTCCAAATGAGTAAAAGATATACCAGATCTGGCCATATATTCCTACTTCCCCATCAGGCTCTGATACCATATGGGGTTTAGCGCACTTGATATTTGTGAGATGCCTACTTTCTCCACACGAATTCCTTCCATAGTTGAAGAACATGACATCGATGATGAACATGCAAATCGTAATGATCACGATGAAGGTTTATGGGAGAACATTAATATGTAACTGCATAAATTCAAAGTAATGTATTTTAAATTTACTAGCCAATGCAATCATTTGATTTAACGACGATATTTACAATTTACTACATTGTCACTGATGTGCTTTAGTGCTTTTTGTTTTATTTCAAAGTCATGGCAACACCTCCAACGTCCCCTCCCATTTAGATGATCATTCAGAGTCTATGTCTAGGAGGAGTAGACAATCCACACGGCTGAGAAGCTTGATTGTAAGAAACTTGTATCAGCCAAGGCCAATGGTTAACATCAATCCTGCGACTAGGAGAGGATCAGGTGCACACAAAGAGAAATTTCACAACTATCTGGGGGTTGTAGCAAGAAAAAAAAAACCTATTGTCCCTTTTAATTGGAAAGATGTATCGAAATCGCTAAAGAAACTAATATGGGATGACATTTTGGTATGCATCATAACTATAATTGTTTATGATTTTCTTAACTTAAATCTTAAAATGTTGTCATTCAGTAACTGTTACATAACATATTCTAATGCAGGGAAAATTTGAGATCTTAGAAGCAGCGAATGCCAAGAAGAAGGTGATGTCATTGGTGGGCACTAGATGGAGGCAATTTAAGTCTTCCTTAACCACTAAATACATTTATGTTGAAGCAGAGGGTCAAAATAAACAGGATCCTTCATTTAAATATAGTCTGGATCCACAAACTTAGGAGGAATTTGCTGTAATCTGAAAAACCCCCAATTGGCAAGTTAGATGTGAATGTCTTTTTTACTTTATTAGGATTATGCATATGAAATGATAATGGATGCATGGTTGAAATTATTTGGAAATTATGACAAGGAATAAGAAAAAAGGATCAATAAATTCAAAAAATGAATGACTGCCCTCACATATTGTCTCGTGGGGGTTATGATTTTCTTGAAAAGAACCTCATGGAGGAGAAAAGGAAGAAAAGACATGAAGATGCAATGAATATTGAGGATATGTCAATGATCGTTGACCCTCCTTCTCCAATTCCAAGATATGTCAAGTGAAAGATAGCCTGCACAAAGCGATATGGGCAGATGACATCTAAGGTGGCACAAGAAATATCGAATAAAATTGTGAGTTGGTGTTAAGGTTTAATTTATTATTTTTGTGTGTAAGCTAACAATAACATGATATGATGTTATTCTAGTTGCAGGACTCGTTACAAGAACATACGACACATGGCAGCTTTGTTCCCCAGGGTCAACACGACATCCTCAATGCTGCCATTGGACAACCGAAGCAACCAGGTCATGTTTGTGTTGCAGGGTTTGGTGTGACCATCAGTCAATACTTCGTACATGCATCACGTGCCTCCAGTAGTTTGTGTGCATCCATCAGATAGGAACAGTTGGCTGAGATAATAAGAAACCTTAAGGAAGAATGGAGGAGAGAAGTAAAGGAGGAAAACAAACAAAGTCTGGAGAAAATGAAACAAGAGTTGAAGGAAGCCATTAAAATTAAGTTATCCCAAATGGCATCACAACACTTACCCCTAGTTGAGGCAAACATACAACAATTAGTTGCACGTGTGAGCACAAAAGAGAGTTGTGCTGAAACTGCATCCAATCCATTAGGGGAAGAGTATGCTACTGATGTGGTGCCATCTATGGGGTTGTACATTCAATGTCATGATCCTACACGGCTAGTGGCCTTGGGAAAAGTTTGCGACGGGGCCTCCACCATTCACAATGTGGCTTATGCAGATGATGTGGTAAGGGTCAGTGTTGAAAAAGTTTACGATGGGGACGCGCAAGTCCCATTTCTGACGTCAGAGATTAAATATGTCAAACAGACCCTTGAGACATTCATTGCATGGCCCACACATCTTGTGAAACCGATATCACAACATGTATTTATTTGTTTTACAGTATTAACACAATATTGCTTTGTTAAAAATTCTTTATTAACATCTGCTTATTTTTTTAATATTAAAAAGATATGATTCACACACTTGTCCAAAATATGTCCCTAAACCTGTTGAAAGGTCAAATAATATTGGTAGAGTTGATCTGTTAGGTGAATTGATTAAGAACCTGTAAGAAGTTTGCCATAGACTTGTAGAGTTGTCATGGGATGGGAATAAATTTGGGATTTCAAATGTAGAAGCATCCTTCTTCATAACATATTATGATGTAAATGAAATTATATCAAGTGACAAATGTTTGAACATATCTATACTACAATTGTGGATGATGTAAGTAAAAGTGCATTGAATGTCTCCTTTCATTAACTAATAATTAATATTCCTTACAATATATATGTTTAATGATTTTCAATTGAGATGTTAAAAATAGGTTTATGGATGAATTCAATAATGGTTCGGTGTATGGAGTCCTTGAGGCTCAATCCATACACAATGCAAAGGATAGACGTGCTCAATGTCAACAATACATTGAAACATGGGTGAAGGAATCACAAAGAGAGGTCTCTACCTAGGAGCTTACTTGAATCAGTAAGTAAAATATAGCAAGTACAAGGACATGAATGTCTACATTATCTGGTAGCTAATTTTTGTCAAATACAGGGCCCATTGGTAGCTTTTCGTTCTGTGTCCTAGGAATGATAACGTTGTATGGTTTTGTTCATTGCGTAAGAAGCCTAATATTCACATCAAAGCCATAATTAACAAGTTAGGTCTTCCAAAACATCATACTTCTTCTCTATTACGAAGTTAGGTACGCAAATATGTCATACGTTAATCCACATGTATGTTTTTTTTTACTGAACCAGTGCAATAAAGACATTGAAGATCGGTTTTGATGGTAAATCTAATCAACCTGCACCAAACTGGATTGAAGTAAAGGTTAGTCATTTAACGAAGCCTTTATATCCATTGGTCATATTTTGTATATTTGTAATTATGAGATTTAAATATATTTCTTCCTCAATTTAGATTCATGTTCAAAGCGAATGTTATGAGTGTGGATATTATGTAATGCTTTGGATGTGGAACATAGTAAGCGGGGGTTTGAAGAATGAATGGAGCAAGCTATATTTACTTTAACACATTTCCAGTATTAGTTTAGTCTGAAAATGCATTTATATTTACATGAATTTGACTTGTATAAATTTTTAATGTTGCGGTGGTTTGGTGATGGAACACTGTTAAACATCGAGAACATAACAACAACTCGCAAGAAATTGACAGCATATTTGTTACAAGTTAAAAAAAGTCAATTTAGACAGGTTTAGATTATATATAAAGGACGAACCATTATGTTGTATTTCATGATTATTGTAAACATTATAAACAACTTTGTTAAATTTTTGACAATTATTGGAGCATGTAATTATATATGTATATATAATTGTTTATTAGAATTCCTCTACAACAAATCCCTCAGCATATATGCATTGTATTTTGTGTGGCCAATCTAGCCACTTTGTAGGTCATTGTTTAGGTGGAGATTTTGATAGTCCTGATGGTAGCCCATTTGACAAGATCGAACAACTATCAGTTTTGAGAACTACATTTATGAAGTTTGAAAATTATACTTGGTTTTGTATCATGTTAATTTCCAATATTATCGTAATTAGTGTTGTTTATTTTTGTTTGGATCTATTTGCTTCAATCAATATGCATACTCAATGGGAGACTTAAGGCATGACTTAGCGCTTCTAAGTTCATGTAGTGCATCATAGTTTGCATTATGTTTGTTCCTTGTATGATGGAAAACGTTGAGGAAACTATTGAAGCTCCCTTTCTGGTGTATTCACAACCTATGTTTTAAATTTATGCAAGAAGAATCTACTATTGCTTTAAAAATGTTGTGAACCGCATGCAATCTACATATGTCAAAGGTAATGTGTGTGCCAAATTTGAAAACACTTGTATGTAGGGTATGCTTGGATAGTTGGTAATATCCTATAGCAACTATCTTTCTTCTTTAACTGAGTCATTAAGACTGTTTAGCGTACAATAATTTTAGAGGAAAGTAATGTTTTGTTATAGTTTTCAAGTCAATTTTACTTTACTTCAATGCAAAATATAGAATAACCAAATGAAAATAGGATTTTAGGTTGCTAATATGACTTTCGCATAGGTTATGTCCAACAATTTTTAGTCTTTAAATTTCCTAGTTCACTTGCAGAATGTATTGTCCATGGGATTGATGAATGTATTGAACCATGAAATTGGTACGAGTGTGAGTTGTGCTTAAAGAGGATTCATTATTGGAGTAACACAATGGTGATAATCATTCATGTATGGTAACACAATCCTCATTTATTGATTAGTCTCTACCATAAGCAGATTTGTAAACACAATGGTGATATTTGCATGCCATGAATAAATATTGATATATATATTGTTGTCTTCATCATTTCTTTGTGAAACCATGCCTTTCTTTCTCTGCATTGACTTTTGAAGGTTTTAGTTGTTGTTTGGTGTGTAATTTTGTAATACTGCTATTATTTGGATGGATGTAGTTCATTATATTGACTTGCATCCAACATGAACAAGTTGGAGATGGGACAACATCTGTCATCATTTTTTGTATGTATTGAGCATATGTAGTATTGTAGATGTTTTCTTTTAAAAATTGAATCTTCATCTAATTCTATACCTTTTATCTTTCTGTATATAAAAATTTCTTTTAATGATTGATAATTTCCACCGATTAGTTTTGTTGTATTTTGCATGGTTTAGTAACAAGTCATGGCTCTTATTGATGAATTCTAGATTTTGTTACATTCATAATGGAGAGACAGATGTGAGTATGAGTACAGAGCCTTCTGCTCTTCAGATGCAATGTCAGTATGAGTACTCCATTTTATTTATTATGTTCATATGGAAATCTTTCATTCATTTCACTGTTATTTTTTCTCTCCCTCTTTTTGTCTTTTACTTGTATTTGAAGTGTTGGATGGAGACCATAGGTTACAACCTTATAGTGTTAGTTGTTGAAAGATGAAACTGTGTTCGATGGATGGGGAACGAATTGTTGTCTTCAAGTGTATTTTCCTTTTCACATGGTTAAAGTTTCTTTTCAAGACTAACTAACTATATCCAATTTGATAACAGGTTATGAAAGCATATTATCTCAGCAGTAGGACAACTCTTGACTTTGCAGCCATCAATGGGCATGCAAGATGCATTAGGCTTGTCTTCGCAGATTTTGTTCCAAGTGCTCCTTTTTAAGCTTTACATGCTCACATAGATGCTAAGGGTGATGGATCGAATGTGAAAAACAAACATGAACTAATGTGTGCCTTTCCTAATCAACTTTTCATTATGTAATTCTTAAAACAGTGAATTTCGTGTGATGTTTTATATCTGTCTCATTTGGTTGAATTACTAACATATTTTCACCACAAACAATGGTTGTATTAAACTGTTCTTTGAATCTCTATCATCATGTAATTGTTATTATATATGTACCCATTATGTACCCATTATGTACCCATTATTTTGTGAAGTTGGCTTTGTTTTCTGCAATTCCCACAATCCTACTATACAAAGCGAAAGCCTTCAACACTCATGGTGGAGACACCACTCTTATAGAGGTTTACACAGCAGTGGCGTTTATGATGGGTTGCTTGTTTTTGTATAGTGTAAAACTTTAACTATTTTACCAAAAAAACAACCTTCTTTTTATGGTGTTTTTTGACTGCTTTTAATACATTTATGATTAAATAACAGAAGCTGAAACTTTACAGGTGATCAATTTTTGGTCCAATTTGTTACAACGAGGTATTTGGGTTGAATTTTATAACATTGAATGCAAGTGGTTAGTGGTTAATAGTGGTAGTGTTGTTATGGAATTGGAGTCTTGGTGGTGTGACATTACTATAAATGTATTTACAAAAATGCCTTTAATTTTAATAATCATTCTGAGATGATTGTGTGACATTTAATTTTAATAATCATTATGTTGTTATTTTTCTGTTAAATGTGATTGGTCTTTCATGTGCCAAACTTGTGTAATAGATACATGTATACTAGTCCAAAATAGTAGTTTTAATCTTTCAAAATGTGTTATTTTGCTTGAAGGCTGGCCAGCTTTTTTTTCTAAGTTGTACGTGGTTGCAGTTTAAATTGAAGAAATGTCTATTGTGTATGAATAACCATTTTAGAAATGAGATAATGAAAGATTAATTACTTTTTTCAATAACAACTTCTAAGACTGTTTCAAATAAAAATCGTGTTAGAAAATGACTCTTCAAAGACAGTTATTATTAGGAACCATCTTAGAAGAACCATTTTTGAACATTTTCTGAGACAGTTTTTAGACAAAATCGTTTTAGAAAATAACTCTTCTAAGACGGTTCTACAACAAAACCGTCTTCGAAGTAGCACCTTTTTTTTTGTAAAAAAATAAATTTTCTAAAACGATTTTTAGACAAAATTGTCTTAGAAATTAACTCTTCTAAGATGGTTCTATTAAGAAATCGTCTTAGAAGCATGACATATTTTTTTAAAAAATATAACAATTTCTAAGACGGTTTTGTTTAAAAACCGTCTTAGAAATTGACTATTCTAAGACGGTTCTACGTAAGAACCGTCTTAGAATCAGCTCAATTTTTTTTTTCAAAAAAATAACAATATCTAAGACAATTTTTATACAAAACCGTCTTAGAAATAAACTCTTCTAAGACGGTTTTTTCACAGAACCGTCTTAGAAGGACATGTATTTTTTGTTTTTTTTAATAAAAACAACATTTTCTAAGACGGTTTATGGATAAAACTGTCTTAGAAATATTTCATTCAAAGACGGTTTTAAAATCGTCATCAAACGTTTTGGGATTCAATGACGCGCGCTTCAAAGACAGTTGTAGAATCGTTGTTAACTTGCTTAAATAATTGTCGTAGAAGGTTCGTTTTCGACTAGTGAGAGCGAGACCCTTTTGCAAATCTTAAACAAATTGATGAGTTGACCTATGCCAACAAGGTATGTCAACAAATTGTAATTAGTCTAACAAAGTAGTTTTACATTAGGTTAATGTATAATGCTGTTCCTGAATGAATGTTAAAAGTTATATATGTAACTAAATGTTGGCTTTAATCACCACTTTACAGTTTAGGTTGATCTCATAATTAAGTTTAAGTAATTTCTGATATGAATTGGACTTCAAGCCTAGTCCAATTAAAACATGAAGTTTTACAAGTAAAAACACAAATTATACTCATCATTTACTTAATTAGGTTTATTTATTTTAATAAAAGATTTAAACTTGATTATATAAATTATGATTAAATTCATATTTTAGAAACTTGATATAAAATTCCATGATTAGCTGAGATATGTATATATAAAATGATAAGAATATTAATTTTATATAAGTAGAAAAGATAAATATACTTAGTTAATTATAATTCAATATAAAATATCATCATTACACTATTTTCGTGTTCAAATATTCCGTTACTCTTTATCCTTTAATTTTTGTCTCGTCTTGTAACATAGAAATACGCCTGATGAAATAATTAGTTAATAAAAATAAAATAAAAATTTAGTAACATTTATAAGAGAAAAAAATCAAGCTATAATAAGCTAAACAAACTGAACTCAAACTTCATGCTTTTTAATGAATAAAGTCTAAGTTTTAAATTTAAACTATTTAAAAGAAATGAAAAAAAAAACTTATGGAACAAAAAGAATATAAATGTTTGAATTCGTATTTTTTTTCCCGAAGACAATCATGAGTTATATGCTTAATTTGACTCGACCTTTTACAAGTTACCCCCAACTTACCAATTGTCCGGTTAATTCCTAGTTAGGTTTTACCGTTTCTCATTTTCCCTTTTGTACTTCACCATAGATGGTTGGCCTTTTCAAACTCACACAAGAGTTGCATACAAGAAAGTAGAATGAAACTGCTTTTTGCTTTTTTCTTTTGGTTTGAACGTACCCGACAAGATTAGGCATCACAATAAAAATCAAATTCGTGAGTATCCATCCAATCCCATCCTTAGGCAAGAACAATATTAATGATTACTTCGTTTGAATTGTGTGAAATTACATGAAAGAGAATGAATGTCTTGACTCCTTGACAATAGTGTCTTTGCTTATTGTCTAGGTCAAACGGTCATCCAGGAAAATGATAAAAGTGTTACAGCAATTCTGATTTACTATAGCATACATCGATCTGTAGTCTTAGAAAGTTATTTTGCGGGTGCAATGCTCAAATTCTGTTATTGATTATAGGATTAATTAGCCTTTGTCTCTATAATTGCAACATTTTTTTTTTTAGTTTCTATAGTTTAAATATCTCATTTTGTTTCATATGGTTGAAATTTTTTTGACTTTTTTTTCCTCGTTATCTATAGTCACCTAACGTAGAAATACTCATCTTTTAAAACTACTACAAAATTAGAACTGACGGTATAAAATTACTAAAAAGAGATTTTGGGATAAATTAAAAGTAAGGCTTTGTTGTGGTTATTTGTCCGCCATGGTTTGGGCAAAGGCATGCATAACGACTTTCATGAATAAGTTGAAAGTCTTGTTGGCCTTGGGATGGCCTTGTTGTGGTTATTTTTTTGACAGCTTTACATTGTTGGTTCCCATTTTGTAGTGATTTTAAAGGACAACTGCATTAAGCAACTTTACTCTAAAAGAAGCAAAAGGGTTAAAAATTATAATCATAGAGACTAAAATAGGATATTTAAACTATAAGGACTAAAATGAAAAGTTGCAACTATAGAGACCAAAATGATAATTAAATCTTCTTTATATTTATGCAAAAAAATTGACATAAATTGTTGGATTGTTCTTTTCAGCATTAAATTTGCCAGATCTTATGTAATTAAAAATTGAAGAATTTTTTAAATAACAGTTATGATAATCTTAAAATAAAAAGTAACTAATTTTATAACGGAGGAGGATGTATATCAATTGACATAAGATTATTTCTATATAGTTAAGGATCTTGGATTGGAGTTAAGTATGTAACTGCAATAAATATAACATCAAAATATTAGAAGAGAAAATTCATCGCTTATAATAATTTTATCCGTCTTGAGCAAAATTATCATGATACCATTAGTTTCAAACATAAAAAAATAGAAAAAAATCAATTCTAAATATTGATTTATTTAGTTTGACCTGATAAACTTATTGTAATTAATCGAAAGATAAGGGAAGAAAAAGAGAAATCTTAAGAGAGAAATTTTGATGGATGAGTGTAGTCCATGTTTGCTTAAGAAAAGAGAATTTAAATAAAATCTAATGAGTGGGAGAGAGAGTAGAGTTCTCACAAGCTAATTAATAACTATTATATAAAGGATTTTTTTAAAATATTGTAGGTTTTAATGAATTTTTTTATTTATACGATACCCTTAATTCAGATTTCTTAAATTTTTAGAATATTTCTTAATGATAAACATAAATAAAATAAATTCCTATCTTTATCCAAACGAACTAAAATACTCAAAGGAGCATTATCAACGAACTTACCAAAACAGATCCAGTTTGGTCATAAGCAATTAAAGATAAACCTTCTTGATTTTTCCTCTTCTTCCATGACTTTACATGTTACCAAAACAGTCTTGGAATGACTTCTATTCCAAGACTTTTTAGCTAGGGCTAAGAGAGCTGACTTGATTGATAGGACAATTTGCAACACTTTAGAAGGTTGATTTATATATTGGAGACTTAAAAACTATTCCCTTCACCAAAGTGGACCTATATATTTTCTTCTCTTGCAAATTAAAAAGCTAGTAGGATGAAGCAGTGGGGTGTTTTCTTTGAAAAAAAATGAAGACATCATGGGAAGGAAAATTATTCCCTACATTAATACATATAAACAAGAACGTACAACTTTATTTTGCAATTTGCTCCAATTATGTAGGTCACTTAATGCTTAATATACCTTGCAATATCATATTGACGCTAATTTCATCATAAATAAATAAATCTTATTGAGACTAAAATATTTAACAGCTCTTAAATTATTTTTAATAAGATTAGCCATGTTGTAACAGTACGTACGTCAACACTGCTGAGGAACGTTGACCGTGTCTCGGTTTTTAATTGTATGAGTATCTATTCGTCAACATTGCTATCGTCAAAGCTAACCAATGTCAACAATTTTTCTTAAAGCTGCTTCTGTTCTCGAAATAAATTTTATTTGTTCTTTCTCTTTCTATAACGTGAATTCTCTGCTCAGTCTTCTATTTTGTTGGTTTAGGTTGCTTTCATACTATTAATAAGATAATGAGATATAGAAGCAAATTAGTAAAATACTTGAACGATCATATTAAATTGACTTTAATTCTATATCATACATGGGTGACTTGATTATTATGATTGAATTAATCACAAAGTGAATTTGATCGGTTCTAAAGAGAGAGAAAAATACGAAAAGGTGACATGTCATGATTACACATGTGATCTTTAGGAGTATTTTTTTGTCTAACACTTAATAAAAATGTTACTAAAAATGGCAGGCAAAGGAGAAGTGCCTCTTGCACCAGATGGACACCACGGCGGAGGAGATCACACGCCTGCATGGCCGCGTGGCGGAGCTGGAGGACGCCGCTACTAGCGCCGAGAGGGATGTCGCTGAGCGAGACGAGATGATCGGGTTCATGTCACGGAGGATCGAGGACGAGGGATTGGGTAGGAAGGAAAGGGAGGTGTAGGATAAGAAGAGTGAAGAGTGGTTTGAAAAAGAAGAAGATGAAAAGTCATGTTAAGCACAATAAAAAAAAATGTGTTAGAGCATCTCCAATGGGAGATGCTTAGTGGGTTTCTTAGCCTAAGCAACGGTTTCTTCCGAGTTCTTCCGCGTTGGAGCAAATGACATGGCGGAACAGTTTCATCAAAAATGGAGAGTGTTCCTTATACAAGGAACTGAAACTTACGAATAAAATACTATTCTCCTCATCAACTACCCATAAAAAAAGAGGGAAAATACCAAACCAGAAGTCGCGTGCATGAGGAAGAGGCCGCAACGATGGTGCCGCTCGAAAGAAGCCACACGCATGGAGGAAGAGGTCAGCGCGCCACACGAGTTGGACAGAGCGCGAGGTGGAGGCCAAGCACATGGAGGAAGAGACCGGCATGGCGGAGAAGGAAGAAGAGGTCGCGCGCATGGGGTGGTGCTGATGGAGCTTCTAACGGGGAGCGTCGGCACAACGGAGAAGGTGGTTTGGGTGAGGGAAGGTCACACAGTGAGCGGTGAGCGATGGGCGGAGAAGCATAGAAAGAAGAAGCACAAAAAGAAGAGAAAGAAGAGAACCAAGGCTGTGGAATTGAGAAAGAAGAGAAAGAAACACGAAAAGAAAGAAGAGAAAATGGAAGACGGAGAGAGGTGGGTGGAGAATGACGTAGGGAAGAAGGGTATGGAAGCATAGGGGGTTTTAAATTTGAAGGGTTAATTTTTTTTTTTATATAAAAAAAGCATAAATCCCAATTGAGAACATAAGTAAAAACAAAATGTTGAAGGGTTAAAATAAACATAGATCTCAATCAATTGAGAACAAAATATATAAAAAAAAATTAATTTATATTTTTTTCTTCAATTATTCATAATATATTTTTTATTTGTATATATAAAAAATAAAAAAAATATTAAGTTCTATTAAAAAAATTTAAATATGTGGATTTTTTTGGATTTTTTTGTGGATTCTTGCATTGGAGCAAAATATTAGGTAAGTTCCTTAGAAGTGACATGACACTGTGGGGACCACAAAAAATACTGCAGGAATCACAAAAAATTGCTTAAGAAACCCATTAAAGATATTTGCATTGGAGATGCTCTTAGTAACATAGAATATCACATGACACAATATAAAAAATGTGTTTGTTTGTGACGATTTATCTAGACAGCTAGAAATAAATTGTCAGTAAAATCCTTTTTTTTTTTAGTGTTAGAGAGGAAAAAGGGAGTGAAACTAAAAGTATTTTAGAATTGGTTCAAATTTATGAAAGGTTTGTGAAGGTTATATAACTCTTTACCTTTCATCTCTTCACAGCCCAAACTTTACTAAACACATCACCCTTTTTCGTAATTCAAGACTCATTCACTTAAGTCCAAACACTATAAACTTATCAAAAGACATATACAATAGAATATATACATAAACATAGATATACAGACCATAAATCATTGTGTCATAATTAATTAATTAATTATGACACTTAAATTAAATTTAATTATTCTTAAAAATTAATTAAAATCAGTTAATCAAAATTAAAAAATATATAATATTACATAGTGTGAGAAGGATGGGTTTACTTATGTTTTGACCTAGCCATACACGAGTGACATGTATGTATGAGGTGGGGGTAATATGGCTGTTTAAACCACTTCATGGATACTTCATGTAAGTTCTATTTTAAAAACTTTTGCTTGGAGGCAACACGTCTCGTGCTTGCTTTCATGCCTTTCATTGATATAACTTATTTGGCTATTTAAAAAGGAAGAGAAAAAAGATCATATTGCCTCCTGATCTTTTTATAAGGTCCAAGAATATTTTATTTTTTTCTGATTTAAGATCCAAAATTAAAAGTGTGATTTAGTTCTTTTCATAAGGTCCAATTTTAAAATGTTCTCTACATTAATTATTTTTTTTTTACTAAAATACTATTAATTAAAGTCAGTTCTAGATATGATAATAAGATAAACATAATTTATTAATGCTTGTTAGTCTTTTTCATAGGAGAAATTTTAAAAGAAAAAAAAACTAATTTAAGACATATTTAATACTCTTAACTAAATTAATTAATTTCTTTAACTCTGATGACTTAGTTAATTGGATTTTATAATGAGAACCG
>PYAF01000279.1:43201-63957 GCA_007407185.1 Glycine tomentella
TTTAAAACTAATTATCTTATACAATGAAAAAAAATATATTATAAAACTAAACAATTAGAAAATAGTTTTATTTGTATAAAGTTATTTTAAGGATAATAAATTTTTAAAATAAATATATTTAAAACTTTTTTATTTTTAAAATGTAAAAAAAATAGTTTAATTAATAAAAAATTATTTATTGATGATTTGAAACAAAAAGTCTATTAAATATACTATTAATCTAATAGATTTAATAATTATAATTATAAAATCTAAAAAATTTCTACTTAAAAGCTTCTTTTAAATTAAAGCTAAGAAGTTCTTAAAAAAGAAGTAAAGGCTATTTGTCAATTTTGATTTTTTCAACTTATAAATTCCTTTTAAATTAAAAATCGTTTCATAAAAAATTAAAAGATTTAGTTTTATTGAAAAATAATTATCTTGTCCAATAAAAAAATACATGTATAAAATAAATTATATTATGTGGAATTAATTTAAATTGCATAAAATTAATTTTAATAATAAGAAAATTTAAAATATAAGTATTTAAAACAATATTTTTAAAAGGTATTTTATATATATATATATATATATATATATATATATATATATATATATTAACTCTATAATTAAGTCTAGATGGTTTAACTCATTTGGTTGAACAAGATACATGAATTATTATAAACTCCAAAATATCTATTTTTGGTTCCTATAATTTTTTTTACATGTTTACAGTGTCTACAAAATTAAATATACCACCGTTTGGGCTTAACTCCAATCCAAACAATAGTATATTTCAATTTTACATACACTAGAAACATTTTTAAAAAAATCCATGGAACAAAACAAACATTTCAAAATTTATAGGAATACAAAAATATTTTATTCAAATTTATATAAAATTGATAAACAATTAAGTTTATTTTAGTGAAATTATATAAGATTGCCAATGACGTGATGACGTGAAGAAGTTCGCTTAGATTCTCAATGACGAGCTCATGGACCACTATCGAAAGTAGTCCAACGCTTTGGTACCAAGATCCACTCCATCATCGTCGCCAATAGGGGTGTTCGCGGTCTGGATTGGATCGATTTTTAAACAAAAAATCATCCGATCCAATTTCTTCGGTTTGGTCATTTGATTATCTATTCGGTTTGAAATTTTTTTCAAATCCGAACCAATCAATCCAATTTTTTTCGGTTTGGATTGGATGGGTTTTCGATTTTTTAAAAAGTCTAAAAATAAAACTTATGAGACTTATTTTTATCAAAATAAGGAGTATCTAACATAAACAAACACATTCATTGGACAAAAATAAACATCATTTTCTAATTTTCATTAGACAAACACGTTAATTGGACAAAATAAAGAGCAATGTATTAGATTTTTGGTTTTTAGGCTATGATGGGGGAATAGGCCCAAGTAGATAAAGGGTAAGGAATGATTTATAGTTGGATCGGTTTGGATTGGATCGATTTTCACCGGCTAATCCGAAAACCGATCCAATCCGGTGAAAATTTTCGATTTTTTTTCGGTTTTCGATTTTTCAGTTTTCGGTTATTTCGATTTTCGATTTTTTGGTTCAGTCACCACAGTTTGCATCAGTTTGGATCGGTTGATGAACACCCCTAGTCGCCAACTGCCTCCCGTACCCTGACTCTAGTGGCCTTGACGACTACTAGAACAATGGGATCTCTTAAGTCACATCTATTATCTGATGGAACAAACGTTGTTGTTTTCTTCTCCAAATAGTGAAAATGATGACAATCTAATTTTTATTCTCCGTATTTAGGATGTGCCTCTTCATTACGTCATTTGATGTGGCAAAAATTTCTTGGATTCTTTGTGCCAATTAAGTGATGAGGAGAAGAGTGTGGTAGATGTCCAGAGTTGACCAAAAAAAAAAAAAAATCCCAAAAATTTTCAAATTAGGAAATGTTCATTTTTTGTCCTGTAAAATTTTTAGTATGTTTCTAGTTCTTGGATTTTTATTTTTTTTAATTTGCATGTTTTTAGTGTCTGTAAAATTGGAATATATCATTGTTTAATTTGGTTTGGAGTTAGACTTAATTAACCCAAACCTAACTCCAAGCCAAATAGTGATATATTTTAATTTTATATATGAACTAGAAATATACCAAAAAAAATTAAGGACTAAAACTGAGCATTTTTATTTTATTTTATAAGGACATAAAATATTTCAGGCGAGCTTTTCTTTTAAGTCCCTTTTTGTTATCTTCTCTTCAATAAAAATAAGCTCCTTTCATTTTTAAGAGCAAAATACATATTAAGACTGAGATACCATACTGTATGTCTCTTGCTACCCCTTAAACACATAGTTTACACACACTCTTAATCATACCAATTTATAAAAACTAAAACTAAAAGGAATTCTTAGTGCCAAGAGAATCCTTCAATATGTAACAATATGCTTCAAAAAGATTATAAAAACAAAAAGGGCAGTAACCAAGGCCAGAGTAGCAGAAGAAAAGTATAAGTGCATGTTTGTTTGAATTTACTTTGAAGAAATAATTACCATTATATATAACATCAAAATACTTAAATGAAGAAACCATTATTTAACAGAAAAAAAAGGTTCAAAACAACACTCTACCAACTAAACCATTTCGTTAAATTGTAAATATCCTCTCTGTGTCACTTAAAGCATCATGACTTATATACCAAATTAAGTAACTAAGCATATGTTTCTGTGTACATAGGTTCAGCTCTCCAAATAAAATCTGACGTGTAAAATTATGATATATTATAAAACAAAAACAGTATAAAACACGTGCAGTCTGCAGTGATTAGTCGGAAGAGGGGCAAGATGTGATTCTGCTGCTGCCAAACAAAGATTAGTTTCCTCCTTTGCTTCCCCTTTAACCTCAAATGAACCCTACTTCCAAAAATATAAAACAACTTAGATGCACCAAAGACTCATGTAAAACACACTTGTGACCATGACTTAGGACTTGGTCTAGTTTGAAATTTATCTACTATAGACAGACTATGGTTAGGGGATCATGCATAGGCAAGGATTCAAGCATTTCACAACTTAGATGCATAATAAACCCAAGTTACATAAGTTTTCCATCACATATTTCACTTTGAATATATCTTAAAGAAAATATCACTATAAATCATAGAAATGTCCAAATTGAGTGAAACCGATTGGTTTTAAAATCTAACATATAAATCTTGAACAGGGTAAAAGGGCTAAGTCAAAAACATTATATATTGGTTGCATAGCAATTTTGAAGATAGACTTGTACAATAAGAGTCAAAATTCAGCTAGTAGACATATTAAACCACATCATAACATATAGGCATCATCTATTCAATGATTCAAAGGTGAATCTAAATTCATTTAAAACAGAATAAGGACAGGGCTTTAAGCATGGTTATTATACTTCTACTTTCTTCTAGAACATATTCATTCAAGTACACAAACAAATTAGCAATCTCCAGACACGACTTCTGAGTGAGCAGTTTTTCTCCCATATCTTTGTATATTCTTTCCAATTCCAGAATCTAGGAATGGGGGTGGAGCAGAGGAATAGTGCATGGATTATTAGCCAATAAATATGGAATAATGAAATGACAATGCACAAATAAAGGGGAACACATAGAACATTATTCTAATCATGTATATTGTTATTACCTCATCTAAAGAGCGCTAAGTGTAAAGGATTGAAGTCACTCTCACATATATGCAATAAGAGGCAAAGACTTAGTGTAAAAAGAAAAAAGAATCAGAGTTCAATCAAATGCATAGACAACAAAAAAAATAGAAGGAAAACTCGATCCCTCATACACAACACAGGCTTTCATCATCTTTCCGTAAAAAACTAAGATCGGTAGGAAGATAGAAAAGTAAACTAATTTATTTATATGAATACTTAGCAGCGGCATTAGAAGAAGCCAAGAAGGGTTGGACGAGGTTCTCGCAGCAGAGTCCAGATCTCGAATCGTGGTTCTCGCGATGACGTCCAAATCGCACTAAAACCTAGATATGCACTGAGAAAATTAAAACCACAACCCTCACATTGCGAAAACTAAAACCAAAACTACACAAAAACTCTCACAAAAATCAGCTGAACTATTCAATGAGCGTTCAACCTTTGCTTCTGAAAAGCGAACAAACTAGCAGAAACTCGATATCAAAAAATAAAAAATCAAAAAAAAGTTGTCAACAGTGGTTAGTTACATTTGGTTTGTGTATGCCGGAACGAGAAAAAGGCACCATAACAGTGGTGGCTGAGGAGCCGTGGGCGCTCTGAAGCAAGCCAAGAAAAACCCCTTGGCAGCGGTTCGGGAGCAGGATCTGAGAACGATCCTCGCCAGCGAAGATTTGGTTCACCACCAACTCGCTCAACCGCGGTGGTGAGACTTTCAATGAGCGTATTAGATTTTCTGTGGAGTCATTTGCCAAGTAATGTTGTTGAAAGATTAATCTAAACGAGAAAATGACGATGAAGTTATACCGGAACATATAGGAATATTTAGGTTGTTTTTAACTACCTTTCATTTGAATTTGATTGAAACATATGTTGCTTGGGCTATTAGACAAAATTTAATCTATTTTTATTTGGACAAATCCAATTGTTCTTTTTCATTTTGAAATAATAAAGTTGTCTCGTAACTGAGATTGATTATTCCTATATGAAATATGACAAACAACCATGTGGTACAAAACATCAGTTTAATGAGAATTCTACCATTTTATGGTATAAGTGTTTAGGTCATATTTCTAACTAAAGAATTCATAGGCTTGTGCTAAAAGAAATTCTTGGATCCTTATATTTGTTAGATTTTCAAGTCTGCATTAGGTGTAAGGATAAACAAACAAACAAAAGGAATTTTGGTGCCAAAAGAGCTAATGATGTCTTAGAACTAATACATATGGATGTTTGTGGTCTATTCCCTATGGATTCATGGAATGGACAAAGGTATGCTAAGTTCATAGACGATTACTCTTTGTTTAATTTATGAGAAGTCTCAATCTCAAGACGTTTCAAGACTTTCAAAGCTAAAGTTGAACTTCAATTAGCAAAGAAAATTAAGGCTATCAAATCTAATTGTGGTAGTGAATATTGTGATAGATATGACAAATAAGGTGAGAAACGTTTAGAGCCCATCACATTTTTTCTTCAAATAACTGTGAAATTGTTCTACAACATATAATGTTGGACAAACCTAACATGAAAAAAGTTGTGGAATGACAAAAGACTCTTAAGGATATGGTAAGAAGTATGATTCTTCTTTACCAGAGTCACTTTGGGGAAAAACATTAAAACATTGCAGTTTATATCTTCTATAGGGTACCAAGTAGAAAAGTTACTAAGACTCCTTGCAAGCTATGGACTGGGAAAAGGCCCACATTAGACACATGCACATTTGGGGATGTCTAGTCGAAGCAAGACCCTATAAGCCAAATGAAAGAAAGCTAGACTTAAAGATAATTAGTTACTACTTGTTGATTACATTGAATGCTTTTGCGAGTATGTAAGATTCCTTGAGAAAGTTGAGTTTGGAGGGAAAGGAAACATAAGGTATGTTGTCTCTAATGAAGAACTTGTTATTGATAAGCCAAGTCCTTGTAACGAATCTAGTAATTTATAACAATGTTATTACTGACATTATTCAAGTGCGAGACAACACTGAGATTCCTCCTCAAGTTCCACTTATGGTTCAAACTCAACAATCTCAAGAAATGTCATTTAGAAGATCCAATAGAGAAAAGAGAAGTGGAATTTTGGATTATTATGGTGTATTTCCTTAAGGACATAAATATGACATTGGGTTGATTGAAGAATATCTAATCAATTTTAGTTAAGTCATACGATGTTCTAACCCTTTAAAAGTGGATTAATGTTATTAATGATGTGATAAAATCAATGGTTGACAATAACTTTTGGAATATCACTAAATTTCCTGATGGTGCGAACCCCATAAGTTGTAAACATATATCTATAATTGAAAGAGATTCAAAAGGGTAGTATTGAGATATATAAAACTTGTCTTGTTGCCAAAGACTTCTTAAAAGGAAGACATTGATTATAAAGAAACTTTATCTTCGATTTCATATAAAGACTCTTTTAGGACTATAGTGGCACTGATAACTCATTTTGATTTAAAGTTGCATTAGATGGATGTAAAGACTATGTTTGTAAATGACAACATTGATGAAACAATATATGGTGCAACCAGAAAACTTTGTTAAGGTGATTCAAAGTTTATGGTGTGTAAACTAAAGGAATCAATTTATGACTTTAAATAGATTTTCCATCAATGGTATTGTAAATTTCATTAAGTTATTACCGCTTATGGCTTTGAGGAAATTTTGCTTTATGATTGTATATACCAAAAGTTCAGTGGGAGTAAATTTGTCTTTTTGGTATTATATGTTGATGACATCTTACTAGTCATAATATAGTCTTATTGTCACAAAAGAATTACCAATACAATTTTGGAGAGATTCAACATGAAAGATAGTAAATCAAAAGATGCACTCATTGTTAAAGGAGACAAGTTAGTCTTAAAAAGTGTCTTGTTAGAAATCTTGAAAAAGAACAAATGCAAAAGATTCCTTATTGTTTAGTTGTGGAAGTCTTATGTATGTTTAAATTTGTTTTCGTCCTAACGTAGCATTTTAGTGGGAGCCTAAGGGAGATATGTGAGTAATCTTGGTATGTAGCACTAAAAGAATTAAAGCATGTAATGCACTATTTGAAGAGAACAATATACTATGTGCTTATCAAAAGTATGATAGATTAGAGATCATTAGGTATACTTCTGACTTCAATTTTGTGTGATGCCTAAATAACATAAATTCTACATTAGGATACATCTTTAACCATGATGGTGGAGTTAATGTCTTGGTTTGAGACATTAAACCATATGATATGACTGCTAAATTTTGTCATTGACTTGTTTGTTTTTACAAGCATTAAGAGGTCATCAAGTGTTTATTGTAACAATAACTTAGTAGTGTTATACTCTAATAACAATAAGAGTTCAACCGTTATTGACATAAAGTATTTGGTTGTTAAAGAAAGAATTTAGAAAATAAAGATTTTATAGAACATATATAGGAAAAGACAATATGCTATTTAATCCACTAACTAATGGTTGACACTTAAAGCGTGAGTATATATGTTGCTTGTATGATGTCGTTTTAGTTGTTGTCTTGATTTAGTGAGAGTCTTTATGTTCTATGTTTGGATTTAGATTTCATGTGCTTGATTTTTTGCATAAACAAAGATTACGGTTTATAAGTTTATTATAAAACTTGTTTATTTATGTGAAATATTTAAATTGCACTCAAGGACTTACTATTGAACTTGCTAAAGACTTAAGTTGGACCAATTGGAAATAGACATGATCGAGATCGCATTGCATGTAATTTCCATATTACTCATCCATATTGATCTATGTCATTGAGTGTATTGATGTGATGGCCATTGGGGTCTAATCACATTTAATGTAGTGACGAAAGTCGCAAGGATTCCATTATTGATACATGAGATGAACTAAATTGTTAAGGTGGAAGTCTAAAGATAAATAGAATATGGATATGCGCCTAAAAAATTGTGATATAATTGTTATAATATGTAGCCCAAGTGAAAAATTGTTAGAATTTTCTATTCCAATAATTAATGTAGGCTAATATTATAAGACAATTATATTAACTATTCATCATTAGTGAACTTTATTTTATGTGGTCATTAGAGTACTAAATAAGATGATATGAACTTGAATGAACAAATGTCAGTATTTGTCCATGAGCGAATAATGAGAATCCTATTAGGTTATCACGCTATAAGAAAATTATGGTCTCCAACATACCGATTTGTTGCACATAATTTCTCTTCTCTCCATCTGAAGAGTTATGAAGGACCTACTATGAAATAAAGAGACTCCAATTGAGAAAGAATCATAAGACCACCTATTACATTATTCATCGATTGTTTGTAATTCAACAATTGTTGAAGAATACTTTAATCAAAAATCAACTATGGATCCAAATATTTGTTCTAATATTTAATATTCGGACATATGGTAGATCTTAAGACTTTTAATAGACTATATTTTAGAATATATATCTATAAATTTTAACTTTCGCATAAATAATAAAAAATAAAAAACAAGAATAATGATTAAAGATTTCAAGCAAAGAAAACTTCGTTAAAGAGCGAAGAATAAGAATTTTATTACATGACAACCCGTGAACTTGCACGATTATCTAAAGACTGAAATCTCATCTCAATTCAATCAACTTGAATAAAAAGACAAAAGAGCTACAGACATATAAACCCGTGACACACCCCATTAGAAAGCTATAAATACGATTGAACTTTAGGCACAAATTTAATTCCATAACATAAATAATAGGCCAAAACCTTCCACTATATAATTAGCAATGAAACCTTATTATATATTACCATTATCCTAAAACCACACTCACCAATATAGAAGAAATATCAATACCCAAAAGACTTTGCAATAGCCAATTAATTTGACAATATCGTTGTCACCAAAGTATCATGACAACTTAGGTGTTAACCATTTTATTTAGTGCAAAGTTCACGAGCAACTCCAAGCCTTGAATTGGGCACGTCATAGAGCACACGGTGGTTTTGTTGCTGCATGTTGGCTATGACATTGAGCACTGAGTTCACGTTATCTGGAGCCGAAGCCATGGCCAAGCATGTGGTGCTGCCCGCAGTGCTGTGTATGAGAATGTTGTCCTGTGGCAGGGTCACGTTCATGCCTGAGAACATGAATGTTATGGTGGGTGCAACTATTGGGACTGTGTAGCATGTGTCAAAGCCTCCTAGGGATGTCACTGTCAGGTTTGCCTTTGCTGCGATGGCGACTCTTCGCTGGAACTCGTCCCGGACCGCTGTGTACGCCGGTGCAACTAGCCGGGTGAACACCGTGCCTGACAATGTTCAGCAACAAATTAAAGTTAGTTTTGAGTTTCAATATTCACAACGTCCAAATCACTTACAATAGTGGGAAAGATATTAATATTTTTCAATACATTCTTATTAAATTCTAACAGCTTTATAGTTATGTTATTCATTTGTGCCTTTTTTTCAATTGATTATTTTCTTTTTCTCGGAAAAATACAAAGGAAAAAGAGAGGCTATACTATGGGAGGTGTTTCTCAAAAAAGGCATGCACGGCACCGCATGGTGGGAGAGTGATGTATGTTCATATCACGTGGAGCCTTTTGACTCAAAATTCGTTTCCATTTTGCCTGATTTCATGCCTTTCATTTGGGGTAATAAAACATAGGCATTCAATTCGACTTCCATGTTGAAAATTCGGACATGGGATACGGATACAATCATGCAACCACTCAAGATACCGCGCTATGTTTTGCAACTAAAATGGGAAATAGGAAAAAGTCACACCAAGATCTCGAGGAAAGTAATCAATATGATCACCATATCTCATAAAACATACTAAAATTTGTAACTTTGCTCAAAGCATAAAAAAATTGTGCCACTTTCAAATTTTAATTTCAATTATTTAAAGTCTTGTATTTAAACTAAGCTTATAACCTAAATTGCATTTTAATCTTTGAATTTTTCTCTTCTTAAATGTCTAGGTAGAGAAAGGCATTATTACCCGAATCAAAGACGGTGCCGGCTCCGGTGGCCGCATTGAAAGCCAACGCCTCAGGAGGAATATCGACAACTTTCCGGCCAACCCTAATTGAAACCAAGTTGACATAATAGAGTGAAGATCTTCTAGGATTCTTGAGAAGAGGGGTATACTTGATCCTTATGGGCTGGGCCACAGGCCCAAGTCTTAGCGACCCAGAGAAGTTAAGCGATTTGACGCTGGGCAAGCAGTAGGAGAATGTGGACTGGTAGAGGTTTTGGGTCTGGGACAACAGTGACAATGGGCCTCGGCCCAAGCCCAATAACCCCTGTGGTGGTGCACTGACCCCAGTAGTCTTTGCAACACACCCAAAGGTGTAGCCAGGAATAGGGTCAGTGGCTAGAGTAACTGTGTCTTGGACCACATTAGCAGCTATTGAGGAGCTACCATAAGTCAAGTTGAAGGTGCACGCGCTGGTTCCGCAACTGGGGTTGGGTACCTAAAAAAAATGTTCACATTAAAACAACGTTAGGAAAAAGTTGCTTTAGAAAAAAAAAACACAGGTCTCGTGAACCCTTGCCTGGCAAAGAGTGCGCATAGTTTTGTAGATTTTGGAATTTGTTGGATTGGGATATAGGCAAAGCAAGTCAACCCCACCCGCTATGGGACAAGGGAAATGCATGTTTCTATGTGATGATAGTGAAAAGAATCATTGGAGTGAAATTACCCTCCTTCCACGTCAAGAAATAGAAAAAGACCAATGACAAAAAATCAATCAGGGCCATCCAAAACTAATCCTCACTATTCTTTAGCAATTATCACAATCTTTAATGTAGTACACTCATAAAAGACCTCACAATTGTAATGTAATGGGACTCGAGTTCACATGATTCATATTTCGTTTTTTAAAAAATACATTAAATGATTATAATTTTAACAAAAAATGATATTGGATATTTCAAAATTTCTCATTATAAGAGCATTTTTTTTTTGGCAATACTCGTAAAGATAGAGATTAAGTTCTCATCCATATTATTTAAATCTTTTAACCTTTAAACAGTAGCCTGACCGGCCCTTAGTGGGTTCGTTACTAAAAGAGCATTGGACCAAATAACTTTAAGCAATAATTATAAGTTAATCAATCATCACACCAAAAAACGGTAATTTAATTTGGATTTTGGCATGGTGTTTTCGTTTTTGTTTTTTGTTTTTTTCCTCCTAGTCATGGAAGCCATGAGTGCCATCCGTTTTAAACTGACAAAGGAGAAAGGAGACAGCAAAAATGAGCTGAAAAGTTACATCTACGTGACATTATAATGTTTGGCTTCTTTCTATTCATGGAATGTGAAGTGTGAAACCTACACGATGAATTCAGAAGAAGAAAAATGGAAAGAACTCATAAAATGTGGTGATGTAAAGTTCACAATTAAAGGGTATGTTTGGATTTTCCATTTGAGGGTCCAAAAATATGTTTGAAAGTAATATTAGTTTGAGGTCATATTTGATTACCCTCCAAAAATATGTTTAAAACTAAAATTTTGCTCAAAAACTCAATATTAGAGAAGTAATACTTGAGATACTTTTGCCAACTTTAATCCAAATATGCACTAACCTGGTTGCATTGAGGAGAACCACAGCTAACATTCTTGAAAGTGGTGGACTTTTCAGAAGCAAAAAGGGTTGAAGTGCAGCCATCACAGGCAGTGCAAGGGATCCAAGCAGCATCATTGCTAGTGTCCATGGCCAAGAGCAAGGTTTGCGGTGGAGTGCCAATTCTGGCCCTCACAATATAAGTTGGGCTTTGAATAATTTGCCTGCCTGAGGCAATGGGCACAACTGACCTCCCAGCCACCATGCTGGCAAGGAACTGCAGCCTGGCTTGGTCCTTGGCCTGCAGCTGGAGGACACTCTCTGCCCATGAAAGTGGCTTTCGTGGCCTGAATGGGGAACATGGGTTGAACACATGGAAAACTTCAAGGGTTGAGCTATGGTCTTGGGTGTCACATTTGGGGGTGAGTCCTTGGACTAGGGAGAAGAGTAGGAACAGGAATAAGGGAGATAGTGAGAAGAGTGTGGTTTTCATGGCTGTTGATGTGGTTGGATTTTGGTGCTTTCCCTAGAGTCCTCATTACTATATATATAGTAAAGGGAAAATTACAAAATGAAAAAAAAAAAAAAACTAACATTGTGGGAACTTTTTTTTTTAAAAAAAAAAAATTGTTTTTAGTATGTTGGGGAAAAGATTTTTTTGGGATTTGTGGGTGAGGAAGGGTATGGGTATAGGTCACTTAGTGGTATTAAGGTTGTGGGGGTGACTAGTAGAGTTATTTAGAAGTAAGTGGGAGATAACAGACGGTACTCCATTTGGTTTTGTAGCCTACTCTGCCTATTTTCTTTATCACAATTTCAACATGGGAATTACAACCGTCCACTACATACTATGATGTTATGATGGACATGTATTTTGTGTAAAATGGTTGAATATTGCAAGAATTTTCTCCATAGATTAACTGATTTATTAAATTGGAATAAATTAAAAAATAAAGGAAATAGATAATCCTATTTTAAGAATTTATTTATAAGGGTAGTAGGGGCTAGATAATGGGAGAAGATTGCATACATGACTTTAGCAAGCTTTACGGTGGTGCAGAATTATTTGAGCTCATAATATAGGATGTCTATTTGGGAACTAATCAACTAGGTATGACAAATAAAGGCTAAATAATAATTGTATTTGATTTTGCAGTGTCGGGGGCTGCTAGAATTTATCTGTAAAACTAATAAAGACATATATAATTGACATGTTATGGGGTGATCGAGAAAAAAGTGTTCTGCCTTTGACATACCAAAATGAAGTGCTCTTTGGTTGTCAAGGCAAGAAACTATGGTCCAAATGTGGGGGAGTGGAAGTACCATAATGCACACTATAGATTGGACATCAAACACTTTTTCAGAAATTCCATTATTGATTTCTCCTCAGATTTTAACTACAAGATAGAATAATTTTATGACCTATTCTTTTTATTTTTATATATAAGAATTGAAGATAAATAGGCCAAAGTTTATAACGATTCTTACATTTTCCTGAATCAACTAAATTAGATCTAAATTAGATTTATTGTTGTAGTACAGAATATAGATCGGGTCATTAATTTCTTGCAAGAAGACAAAGCAAACATTGCTGCAAACCACAGACCGTGATTTCAGCTGAATTGCTGTGTCCTCCCTTTCACCCTTTCACGGGTGGTATCGTATGATTTTCTTATCTTATTCCTTGACTCCACACAGGTTTAGCTAGGCATTATTTGCTATGTTGCTTTATTATTACAAATCATTATACACGCAAGCTGCGTAGGATCAAAGAAATTCATAGATTCAGCTTGAGACCTTTACAATAGGTTTCATAATACTTAAAGAAAAAGTTATGCACTTCTATATCTTTTCACTTACTTGTTTGAGCTATGTATATGATAGTGCGTACTATATAATGAAATGAAATCTTACAAAGTCATTTCACTGTCTGTGCCATAACTTCAGTCTTTTATTGTAAACAAATCTGTTCCAGACTGGCATATTATCTGAAATATGTAGGAATGTATTACTATATACTAACGGGGCCATATATGGGTTATAGTATGTTTTGTAGTATTTATTTAATCATCAGATAAGCCTAAAGTGATGACCACGTCCATGAATCCTATGGGTGTGTTTGATTGAGATGGATATAATGACATGAAAATAGATGAAAATGTGAGAGATGAAAATAGATGAAAAAGAGTGTAAAAAAAGTTGTTTGATAGAAATAAAAAAGAGATGAAAGATTTGAATTAAAGTGGTTAGGTGTGTAATAATTAAAATTAAACAATTATAAAATGTCAATTTTAACTCATTTTTTTAAAAAAATTACTCAATGAAGCTTTTCTTAAAAAATAAAATAAAATTAATGCTGTAAAAATATTAACAAATATATTATTAATTATGTTCAATTATATGCCCCCGATGAGTTTTTATAAAAAATTAAATGGCCATAATCAATTATATTTTGATCATAATTAATTATGTGCTTAATACTTTAATAAAAAAAGACAGAAACTTTATAATATTATGGGGAGAAGGCCCACATGATTTCACATGAAAAAGAAATGGTAGTTTTGGATAGTCTATTATTTTTAATGTATATTTCAATTATTTTTTTATGTTTTTTTGAGGTAAAAGTTTTTTATAAGTCTCATCATTTTATTATCTTTCACCTTCATGAGTTCCAAATAATACAACTATAATACTTTTAAGTCCAATTCATTGTTACATTACTTTTATCATTAAACTTTTGTGGTTCCAAACACTACCTAAATATGGTCAAATGAATCCAAATCTCATGTATCAGTGCCAAAATGATTAGACCCCAGAAGCAGATTTGTTCAAGAAAAGTGTAAAAGATTCTTAGGTTGTCATTGCTTTGTTGTAATTAAAAAAAAATTGCTATTTTATTTAAATACAAAGTAGCAGTACTATAATTATCGTAAAAAAAAAAATAGCGCTGTAATTTGCAGTGTAGGACCCCAAGAAAATGGAAATTTTTATACCAAAACATTGATTTGTTCCGAAACCGACTTGTGTCGGTATCATGATTTTAAAATCTTGAGAGCTTACACGCATAACCACATACAGACACCCACTAAGTGGACAAGTGACATGGTTGTATTATAAGCTATAATAATTTTAATGTTTGAAGTGAGATCTTGATCCGATCAGTGAAGTTTTAAGAATCGAACATGAAACATTAAATTACAGGAAGAGATTAGATTCTCATTTAAAGGGCCATATTCTTCACTTCACTTTCAAATCCCTTGATAAAAGACCTTAGTGCAATCAAGCTCATCTCTGAAGTCATTAAATTGGGACAATATTGGTCTATTATATCAGTGAATAGACATAATTTATAAGACCAATAGAATCTATGCCATAGGCTGTATTACTTGTGATTTCATTACTGTGGTCGGCACTTGAGAAAAGTTTGATATATATTCATGTTCATCCGGGTTACCACAATTCAGAACATCTCTCTCTTCAGTATAGTACACTACCATTTTGGATTGATGCCATCCAAAAATGACAGATTTTGAATTCAATTTCATGTGTCCATTAAGGGATAGTAAGCTCCAACATTTTCAGGAAGACAACAAATTACTTGATTGGTTTACTAAAGTTTATGAATTTTAATTTGACTGTCTTGGATAAAAGTGCAGTTTTAACTTTAGACCAAATCAACCTCCTTTCTGTGGGGCTAAAAGTAAGTGCAATCATACCATTTGAGAAAAAGGTCCCTTTTAATCCTATTACTAGTTAACTTGTGAACACTTATAAGGAACTATTAGATTTTACTTTTCTTGCTAAGCTTGGATTAGTACATGTCGTTAATCAATTATCAACATGAAATAAATCATTAAACCAAAAAAAAATAAAAGATTTTGAATTTAAAGAATATAACAAGCCTTCTTTATATACTAGAAACTCTTCCCAGAATTAAAAAAAAATAAAAAATACTGGACACTCTTCCTCCGGGAGACATGATTCTCTGCAAATATTATAGGTTAGTCCATGACCTCTACTTAGAAATACATATATAAGATCAATATTTGTCAATAAAAAAAATTAAATATCATAACAAAGCATCTCATGGTACAAAAGAATAATACTGTATTTAGATTGCAAATAGTGAAAGAAAATGAGTGTTCATAACACATATAGCAGAATAAAAAGATTAGATTTATTTTATATCTAAATTATATTAAAATAGATAAGATAATTAGACGTGTACTTATTCATCAATCCTAGAAAAAGTGTGAAGATTTAACGTGTATCTACACTAAGATTAACCTTTAAGATCTGTTGTCAACTTCTTTGACAAGTGGAACAAATATTAAAAAAAAAACTTAAAATATATTGGTGTTTTTGTTATGAGAGAATAGCAAGAGAAGATGTAATAGTGTGTATTTCAATGTACAATCTAATGCTCTTCTTATAGCACATGTAGGAAACCTCTTCTCTTAACAAATCCAAAAAACTCACTATGCATTCTCTCTCTTGTTTTTGTCTAATAACTATTTAAAATTTTAAATCAATATGCTTTTTTCTTTTATATGCTAGCTATTAACATGTTTAAAATTAAAAAAAAAAAACAAATCTTTTTTTTTCTATCAGTTGGATATTAGCATATTTAAATTTAAAAATAAAATTATTTTTTTGTCTCTACTAGATAACTATTAGCATATTTAAATTTAAAATAAAATAATTTTTATTTCTATCTGTTAGTTATTAGCATATTTAAAGATTGAAACAAAATTTGACTAAGTCCAACACTTGACTTGTTCGATTTTCAAAGGTAAACATGAAATCCTTCACATTTCTCAACAACTTGTTGATGCATGAAATGATCATCATGCATCCATTTCTTGTTTTTCATCAAAACATTTCAATTATGTTTATATTATTTATATTTTCAGTGCAAGCAAAAAATATAACAATATTCCACTTAGAAAATCAATTAATCATTTGATCATAATAAATTTTCTAATTTAATTAATCATCAAATAGGAAATGATACTCTGAATCATCGAGCTATAATGAAATACAAGATCAACCAACATTATTAAAATTATTTCTTTAACAGATATTAGAACACCCATTTTGTGTGTGACTTAGTAGCTTCAAAACTAAGCCGGCAATATATTAATCAAATCAATATATTAATCAAGGTAAACATCTAGTAATATTTCTCGATGTTCAAATAACATGAAGTAAAATTTATTACTTACAAGAACCAAAGAGAAAAATAATGTAATATTTTCTTCGGTCATTTACAGCTTTGAAGTAACTCTAAAGTATGATATTTATGTCAAAGTCAAATAAGTTAATAAATTTATTCAGTGAATGACTTAAGAAAATTCATTTCTTCATTCATTCCATTGCTCTGACCAATGTCTTAATTTTATTATAGAGCTCAAAACTCATTATCGAGATTAACTCTACAAATATTTAGTTATATTCAATATTCATTCAACTAGTGCTTTAAAGTATTAGGTGTCCATAATCAAAATATATCAAATGACATGTTAATTACTATGACAATCTCAAGTCAAAGAAAAATTTACACTTCTTGAGAATTTCCTATTGGCAGTTTAAGGTAATATTATCCATTAGGAAATCTCAATTGAGTTAGTTCAATTATCACATCCCCATGCGCATTATCTATATATGTAAATTAATAAATGAGATTTATTAATATTCATCCAACGAATACTGTCACATATGTATCAATCAATTTGGATTATTAATATCTTATTCATAATAATCGTATGATCAAGAATAATTAAAATTAAGATTATAAGAGACTTGTTTCTAATTTTCATAACAAATCTTTAATTTTAATCAAGGACCTTATCAAGTCAACTATTTTTTTCAAATAGTATAAAAATGATAAAGAAATAAGAATGTTTTATTATTGGAATTAGAATTGATTACTGATGTATTGGATCTTAGGCATACACAATTATTCCCAACAATCTCCCACTTGCCTAGAGCCAATTACTTATGTACTTCATCCTTACTTCCCACTTGTGCTTGTCAAACTCCTTTATGCCAAGTGCCTCGGTGTATGGATCTGTTGCATTCTCCTTTCGATCCACCTTTTCAATATTAACATCCCCATGTTTAATGATCTCTCATTCTCTCTAATCAAGTGATACCTTCATAAAATATGTTTGGACTTTTGGTGATCTTGGTTCTTTTGCTTAAGTGATAGCTCTAGTATTGTCACATAATAATGGAACTGGTCCTCCTATTGAAGGAACCATACCAAGTTCAGAGATGAGATCTATCTCTATAAATCTTTATTCCTAGAATATAGGTTATCTCTCCTAAATCTTTCGTGGAGAACTGTTTGATAGCCAAATCTTTGTAGTTTGCATTGCTGGTATATCATTTCCAATGAGTAATATGTCATCCACATATAACACTTAGGAAATGATTACACTCCCACTAACCTTTTTGTACACACAAGGTTCTTCCTCATATTTAACAAAATCAAAATTTTCAATTATTTTGTTAAAGTGAATGTTCCAACTTCTAGAAGCTTGTTTCAATCCATAAATGGATCGTTGCAACTTGCAAACTTTATTATGATCAAACAAGGATGTAAATCCTTAAGGTTGTGTCATATACACATCCTCTTTTATCTCACCATTAAGGAAAGCCATTTTCACATCCATTTGCCATATTTCATAATCATAGTATGCTATATAGTAAGAAGAATTCAAATTGATATGAGCATTGCCACGGGAGAAAAGATTTCGTCATAATCTATACCTCCCTTTTGATGATATCCCTTGGCAACAAGGCGAGCTTTATAGGTCTTGACCTTCCCATCTGCTCCAATATTTTTCTTGTGAACCCATTTACAACAAATTGATCTTGTACCATATGAAGAATCGACTAAAACCCATACTTTGTTGATCTTCATTGATTACATTTTGGATTCCATGGCTTCTTTCCATTTTTTTTGTCTAGGCTTTGCATACCTCTGCGTAGCTTTTAGGGTCATCATCATTATGAAAAACCAAATCCAGCATGTCATTGATAATTACTATGCATACGTAAAGTTTACATGTAAATCACATAACAATTATCTTATTTTTCCTCTTTTAACACTTTTTTGTGTGATTAAAACGTAGGAATCTAACTTCTTCTGAGCTTTTATCTAGTAGATGCTAAAATTAGTTGATTTATAGTGTGTTGGTTTTATTTTTTGTAGAAATTTCACAACAAAGACATGGAAGGTGGATTGAGGGTCTGAAGCATCGCACTTAGCACGACAAACCCGCTTAGCACACCAAGCCCGCTCAGCGCAACCAACTCGCTTAGCGTGTGGCTACTTATCAAACTTGACTCTGTAGGAGCGCTTAGCGCATGGAAAACATCGAAAAACACAAGTGGGATGCATTTTAAGGGGGGAAAAGGGAGGGAAATAAGAGAAAACACAAAATAGAGGCGAGAACAAGAGAGAGAATCTAGGTCACAAGGAAACCTCCTCCCACTTCATTGGAGCTTGCTTCTTCACCATTGTTTCTCCATTTTCGTCCATTCCTCACCATTGTCTTTTGCTTTCCATTGTTTTGTAAGCCTTTCATGACAATGAGAGGCTAAACTACCCAAAATTGGGAGCTCAACAACCAAATACTCTTAATGTAATGATTCTCACTATCTATTTAATGTTATCTTGGTATTATTGTTGATTTTCTGAGTTTATTATCATGTTTGTGGTTTGATCATCTATGCTTATGTTTTGTTTTAGGTTTTATGCATTGGAAAATATTTATTTCGTAAGAAATGAAAAGAACATATAAGTGATCCATATCTAGGGATAGAATGGTTTTGTTTAGCCTAAAGTTTTCGTCTTTATTCTTAATGCAAATCGTTTAACGTAGCTCTTAAGGGATTAGGAGTAAAATTATGTGGTTTAGGCTCTTTCACATGAGGAATCATGATTACAGTAGATTAGAAGATGAAGGTGATAAGAGAATAATATTAAATAACGAAAAATCTCTAATATTGTATCAAGGGTAGCTTCGGTTAGTTGAGCCCCCAACATGTTCTGTATCTTGCATCAACCATCACTTCACCTATGTTTGTGTTTCTTCCCTCGCACCTGCTCTGTTTCGTAATTGAAATTAAGTTGAATTTAATTACATGCCTTTTTACACTGCAAATATCAATTTAATTCATTAATTGCTTAGAATTAGACGTTTACAATCGTTGAGTACAATCAAAGTCTCTGTGGACTCGACACTCGGATTTACCATTTTATTACTACTTTGACAAATTGGTACGCTTGCCAAAGTGTTATCAGTCATCTTGCACCATTAGGTTTAACTTATCAGGTCCATGATGCACTCAAGTGGATCCTTTTAGGAAGCTCTTGTATTGGGTTTTGAGCTTGTCCAAAGATTGGTTCATTAACTTGTTCTTGGACAACAACTGGTTCTTAAGCCATAATCGTTGGAGGTGATAACCTTTTTGTTAACTTCAAAACATCAAAGGAAGATCTTTTAGTGTTCATCCCATGTTCATGATTTTTTATTTCATTGGAAAGTTGAGCTTCATCAAATTTAATTGTTTTTCCATGACTAGCTTCTACAAGAAGTTTCCGTTTTAGAAAGGTTACTCATCTTGCCACAAACACTTTATGGTCGAAAGGTTGGTGTAAACAATATTCCATAATTTCTTTGGGATACCCAATGAATCTACATTTCTCATACCTTTCCTCAAGCTTGTCTATTTGCAATCTCTTAATGTAAGTGGGACAATCCCAAGCCTTGTTGTGTTTAAGATTCATTCTACCCCTTTCCATATCACATATGGAGTTGTAGATACTAATATTGTAGGAACTTTATTTGGCAAATAAGTTGTTGCTTCTAAAGCATATATGCACATAAACTTACTAGAAGATCATAGGTAACTTCGTTCTCCTAGTCAATTAACATATTAAGCATCTTATGCATGAGAACAATTATCAGGTAACAATATTAATCGTCATAATTGGATCCAATCAATTTTGTTTCAATGTTTCTTTAAGTGGGAAATCCCTTAAATCGGTTGTCAAGTCGTTTCTCAAATGATATGAACCAATACAAAGGTTCATTTTTTGTACGGATTGTTCTCGAAAAGGCTTCTTGTTATAACAAAGGAAATATGCTCTTGAAAGGCTTCTTGTTATAACTGAATCAAAATTTTAATTTTACAATAATTATTTATCTGATTTTTCCTTTAATTTAACATATTGGGTTGTTAGATTAAAACTTAAATTTGTAATAATTATTGATATGATTTAATATGTTCTAACATCAATGGAAGAATGTTATTTTAAAAAAATTACTATTATTTTATATGTTTAATAATTTAATAATTATTTAATATATATATATATTAATAATTTAGGTAGAAACATATATATATATATATATTTGGTATTAAAAATATATTATTTTGATTTCTTCGTAATCTAGATTTCATGACATGCTTCATTACTTTGAAGAATAAAGTTTTAAAAAAATATGATATTTTATAATTTTTCCCACAAAATAAATAGAATGAAAATGTTTTAAAA
>PYAF01000279.1:68289-100460 GCA_007407185.1 Glycine tomentella
AAAGGTATTGTAAAAAAATTCCTATTATTAATATCATTAATAATAATGTTTTATGGATTAATTTTTTCTTTAATTAGTACCACTAGTTTTTCATCCATGTGATGCAAGGGATATCTAGAGTTTATTTTATTATTTAATTTTAAAAATGAGCATAGACATCTATCAAAAAATGATAATTTTCACTTTTTTCTCATCTATTTAATGCTATAATTTTATTTTAAATGATTCTTTTTATTTGAAATTGGATAATAGAACAATATTTATCAAAAAAAAATATTTGAAATATACAAAACCACAATAAAATTAATACACAAGTGAATATTTAAATTGTGATAAACATACATAATAAAATCAAATTGTTTATTTAACTTATGTCATCCACTCAATATGATTATCCAAGTGTGACAATAGAAAAAACAGTTGTCAAAGAGTGTGCCAATTTTTATTTGAATTTTGTTTTTTTATCCATTTAACGTCACCAATTTATCTTAAATATGATTGTCTTTATTTAATGAAAATGAACTATTGAGCAACATTCACTAAGAATACATTTGAAATATGCAAAATCACAACATGATTAATATATCAAGCGTCATATTTAACACATGTTATTCATCAAATTGATTTTCCCAAGTGTGAAAATAGACATAGATAATTGTCAAAGAATGTGACAAATTTTACTTGAGTTTTATTTTTTGTATCCAATAAACACCACAATTTTATCTTGAATGTTATTGTCTTATCATCCAATATGATTTGTTTAAATGTAAAAATAGGTATAGCCAATTGGCAAAGAGTGTGACAAAAAATACAAAATAAAAACTCTCTATAATATAACAACACGAGATAAACAAAGTGTGTGGGTATGTTTTTTGAATTTTTTTCGGTATTCTATATGTGATGTAGCCAATCATAACATTAAACATAGTCTTCTTGTCAACAATGTGACAAATAATATTATATTATTAAATGATTAAATCAAATATTATTTGTATTAATAATTAACAATACTATATCAGTTTCTATATATATAAAGAACAAATATTTAATTCATCTAGACCAATAAAAGTAGTTAAATTAGTTCATTTTAATTAATATTGTCATAAATTTAAATTTTATTTCAAAACAACTAAAAGTAGAAAATGTGAGTGTCCTTTTAAATTAAAAGAGATGTCTATGAGAACCATAGGGTGAAAACTTACTATAGAATGTGATTTTCTTAACCATAAAGTGATGAAAATATTGTTGGTTATGCATATCCTAGTTGTTTAAGTGGTGGAGAAAAAATTTTGGTTAACCAATTGACCAAAAACATGATGAAACTGGTCAAATTTTGTTAATAATCAAAGATCTAAATTAGACAAATGGTAACACCATCAAAACCATATACAATGAACGTCATAAATATCTACATGACCAAAGGGGTCCATGAACGAAAATATAACATTCATGAAGTTGATAAAACGTGATGAATGTGTTTACTGGTTTTGACAACTGGACAACGAAGATGTCGTCATAGATATATTGTGGGAACATCCAAATTCCCTCAAACTCTTGAATTCATTGCCAACAATGTTGATTTGTGATAAAACTTACAATACAAACAAATATCGTCTTCCGTTGTTGGAAATTGTTGGTATCACTTCAACAAACATGACGTTCGCTATTGTCTTTACTTATTTAAGTTATGAGAGAACATAATTTTGAATGAGTTTTAAGTAAGGTGAAAGGATTGTTTGTGAAAGATGATCTGTTGCCTCAAGTTATTGTCACTAATAAGGATATTGCTTTCATGAATGCATTGAAGACTATGTTTCTTTCTTGAACCAACTTGTTATGTTTATTCTACATTACAAAGAATGTCAGCATAAAATGCAAAATCCATATTGATAAGGCTAAAGAGTAGCAAAATATCATGAATGCTTGGGAACTACTGTTGCAATATTTCAATGAAGAATCGTTCAATGAATGCTTGAAAGGATTTACAAACCAGTGCACACGTTTTGAAGTATTTGTTGACTATGTCCATAATACATGGTTGATGCCTTTTAAGGAATAGTTTGTACAAGCATGGGTTGTCGAGTTATGCATCTTGGAAACACAACAAATGGATACATAAATTTGTGGAATTACTTAATTACTTTGACACTGACTATTTTTAACATTACATATTTTTTACATTACAATTTGTTGCATAATAGGGTTAAAGATGCACATTTGAGATTGAAGAGATTGCTTCATGATAGCATGCGAGATTTGTGTAGTTGTTAGAATCGAATGAATAACATGCTTATATTACAACATACAACAATTACGTCTTCATTTCAGAAAAGCATAAATGTTATTGAGTACAGGTTTAATACCCTGGTATATAAGAACATATGCGGTTTTGTATCAAGAGAAACACAAGACATCATTTTTCATGAGTTGAAACAGATTGACAACATATGTACGAATAGTTCTGCTTGTGGCTACACACTTAGAATTACTCACGGTCTACCTTATGCGTATGAGCATGCTAGATTTATCAATATCTATGCCTCCACGCCCTTGAAGTCCATTCATGTACATTGGAAGATGTTACCCATTTGTAGTTCATATGACGCGGGTGACTCTTGGGGACTTAACTCTAACACATAAGGTTGATGCATTGTTTAAGAGATTTTTACAACTAGATGTGTGTGATAAGAGATTTTTACAACTAAATGTGTGTGATAAAATCACCTTAAAGACTAAAGTCTGTGAACTGATATTTTTAGATACCACTTCGATGTGTCCCCCTCTAACGAAGATAGAAACAAAGGTTGTACCATAGTCTATAAAATCTACCAAATGTGAACCTTCAATGTGGGAGGGTGTCGATAAAATGAACACAATGGTTGGTAGTTCGAGAACTCCAAGTTTGGCTCTCAAGGTTGTTCATGACAGCAATAAAAAAAATTGGATAATAATTGGATGAATTTTTCGATGAGTTGTAACAATACATTCTAAAGATTGTTGATGTCACATTGGATGAAAATTGTGGTTATAGGGCAATTGCAGCTTTGCCAGGCCAGGTAAAGAATCATGGTCTCTCGTTCACCAAGATTTGATTCAGGAACTTTAAATATGACACTCTCTCTTGTTAAGTCTAGACAATCCACCATCTATTAGACAACCTATCATACCTTGGATTTTGATGACTACAAAAGTATAAATTTTTGATAATCTAATGAGTTGTTGTTAAGTGAATAAGACCTACTTCATAAAAGGGCTTACTTATTATTATATCAACATCTACAGCTCTAGTAAGTAAACATCCACTCTTAAGTGGAAAATAGTCTTGTTAAGATATATTCAGCATCCAACCCACTGTTAAATCAATTGTGTCCACTTATTGTGAAAACAAGTGTTTACACACTAAGTGAAAACAATAGGAATACCCACAATAACCAAGAGGGGGGTGAATGGGTTTAAACATGGTCTTTTAAAAATTATTTATAAAATTAGAGTTAAAGGATCTTAATCACTTTTAAACCAAGAATGTTTTTAATCAATCAAATTACTCAGCACAAGAAATCAATAGCTCAAAATAGAACTTGTTGAGTAATGATAAAAACACCAAGAACAAATGAACAAGATTACTTGGAGAGATAGAGATAAGATAATCAACACAAGCAATTTATACTGGTTCACTTCTCAAGAGAAGCTACATCCAGTTTCTTCTAATCAACACTAGATTAGAGTTCCACTATTATAATATTATGTTCTTACAAGCTTTACAATAATCTCTCTTTATCAATCCTAGATAAAGAATAGAAATCTAAAACCCTATTAGACTCCTAAAGATTAAGAACAAGAGAACACTACTCTGTTCTTACCTAGAGAACAGTACTCTAGAACAAGCTTCAAAGAACCCTTTACAATAACATCAAATAATAGAATTTACAAAAACGAAATTACACTCAAAGATTAAGGAGAGAAACAACCTGATGATCCAATGAATATGAATGCATATGAGTTACCAATCAAGGTTGAATGCAGAAACAGATTTTCAGAACATGCTCTCCATTATTCTTTTGAAATATCTTGCCCAAGAAATCATACAATACCTATTAGGATTAAAGAGTTGGACAAGAAGTAAGTAAACCCAGAAAATCACTTTAGAACTTTGTGAAGGCTTGTGTGTATTCAAAAATTTCGTAGTATTCAAGTTAAGTTTAAAGCCAAGTCTTCTTTCTATTTATAACAGAGTTTTGTAACAATCTGTAATCGATTATATGTGCCCAATAATCGATTAAAATGAGCCATGTAATCGATTAAATTACCACTTAATCGATTAAAGTGTTTAAGGCTGAATTCTGGGTTTCACAACGAACAAGATAATCGATTAAACCGAGCTGTAATCGATTAAAGTAGTGAAGTTTTGTATTTAAGCCTCTTGTGTAATCGATTACAATATTTGGTAATTGATTAAGGCAGTGAAGTAAGTTTTTCTCAAATAGCCTATATAATCGATTATGAATGATGGTAATCGATTAAATTAGTGAAAACATGATTTTTAAGATAGCTTGTGTAATCGATTACTGTAAATGGTAATTGATTAAAGCAGCAATGTATTACTTTTGAATTATACTATGTAATCGATTACAAGAAATGCGTAATCGATTAATATGTACATTAAAGCTTTTCCAATTTTAAACACAAACCAAATAATCGATTAATCTGTGATGTAATCTATTAAACTGTTCATCAAAGATTTTCCAGTTTTAAACATGAACTAAATAATCAATTAATCTTTTGGGTAATCGATTAAAACAGTGAAATTACATTTTTCCAAAAACATTACCCATTTAGATCTTTTTCAAAATAGCTTTGATTCTTTGATGAAAACACTTAAGCATGTAAATGATTATATGCATGCAAATGTAAGGATCAACAGATTTGCTTCTCATACACTTCAATTTGGATTTCAATCTTTAAGGCATGTGAAAAGCTCAAAACATTCTTCTAAGTTAAAAGCTTCATTCTTCTTGTTGTTCCCCCTATATCCAACAATCTCCCCCATTTTGGCTTTGAACATGCCAAATATTGATTGACCATGTGTTAGAGATTTGTAGTGCTTTAAAGGATGAGCAAGATATAATTCTTGAACTTTGTTTGAACTTTATCAATCCTGAAAACAAATCATCCTCTTTGCCAAGAACAAGTGTTAAGAAATCTGTTGGTATAACCATTGATCATTTACTTCTTTTAGTTAGCTTTTGTAACTTAGTTTGCTCCCCCTTACTTAGTGAAATTCATCATCCATCAATTTGTAAAAAATGCAACAAAAAGAAGAGCATAACAGAGGGCAAAACAGAGTTAGTTTCTAATCAATTTTTCTCCCCCCATTTGGCTTTTCAAAGGCAAAAGATAGCACAACAAGTGAGAGAAAAAAATGCAAATTCATTAATCAAAGGAAGACAGTACAATAATTAGAAAATTGAAAACATAAAACAGAGCAATAATAAAAACTACAAGAAGCTTAAATGTTAGGAAAATCATTAAGCACAAGCCTAACTTCTATGTTTTCTACCCTAGATTTGATCTCCTCCAAAGCTGAATTAGTTTCAGCCCTATGCTCATGATGTAATGACAATAAGCCGTCCATCTTTTGAATCATAAGAGATTCAAATGGACTGTAAGATGGTTGAGTAGGGCCTTCATCTTCAGCCTTTTCTTTTTTTCTTCTTCATTTCCAGCATGGCCAGCCATTTGCCATCCTTGAGGAGTTCTGACCATCTCCAGCTTGGTAAGATGCTTCTCTTTGATGAGGCTATTGCTTGAATTTGTGTTGTCAACAACCTCATTAGAGACATCAACATTAAAGTAATCAATAAACCTGGAAACAAGAACAAGGTATGGAAAAGGGTAATTCATTAACATCTTGGATTTAAGCATAATTTCCTCCAGAATAAGAATCCAATTCATCTTAATGGAATTCTTGAGACCATACACAATTTGTAGGTCATCATCAGTGGCTTGGACATGATTGGTTGCTCTAGGGGTTAGGAAGTAGGTAATTATGTAATGAATAAGTCTGTCCCCATGGGTCATTGGGCCAGTGCTTAGCCTAAGCTTCAGCCTCATTCAAGGATCAAGAAGCATCCCCCTATAGGTCTCCACCCTATTGTAACCCTCAGCCTCTTCTTCAAATTTCCTTTCACCTTCAAAGGAAACACCAGCTACAACTTCCCACATCTCAGGAGTAATCTCCATGGCTACTCCATTAACTTGAGACCTAAGGGTCCCATCCATAGAGCCCTT
The DNA here is from genome assembly GCA_007407185.1 of Glycine tomentella. Taxonomy (NCBI): domain Eukaryota; kingdom Viridiplantae; phylum Streptophyta; class Magnoliopsida; order Fabales; family Fabaceae; genus Glycine; species Glycine tomentella. Next base: position 74,578 of record PYAF01000279.1, read on the forward strand.
AGCACATGTATAGAACACCTTCACTAATTCAGGGTAATAGGTACCCTTCATCTTAACAAATTTTCTCAATCCCTGGGTTTCAATGAAGGCAGGGAATTGAAAACCTTCTCTATTGAACCAGTCAAGTTCAAGGTATTAGGGAGAACAAATTAATTTGGTGGCATTGAACTGAAGATAGGTCATTTTGTCTCTCAGCAGGAAACCAATGGTCCAACCTATTGACAACAGGGTTAAAGGTTTCACCAATTTTCTCTTAGAGGTTTTGGTTTTCTTGGGTGCTGACATTTTGAACAAGGGATGAAAGGCTACAGACAAGGTTTCTGAACTTAGAGGAAGAAAGGAAAAGCACAGTAGTGCTTAAGATGGTGTGATTTCTCTCTTGAACATTGGCTGTATTTATAGAAGATTTTGGGCTCCGAACTTCAAATTTGAAATGAGTAACAATTATTTTCGAATTAACCCACTAACATTAAAGCACAGAAGATTCAAATTTTGAATTAGTTGGTAATTGGGCAGTTACAATTTCCAAGAAAAACTGACAGATTCTGGAGTAACTCCATGAATAATCGATTATATGCTAATGTAATCGATTAATTCGTAAGCAAAATCAATTTCTGCAGCAGCTATAATTGATTGTTTCGACAAGTAATTGATTATTTCAGTGAGATTCAGTTGAAGAAGATGATTTATAATCGATTATTTACCCTACATAATCGATTATTACAAACAGAATTCAAGTTTTGCAAAATTTTTCAGTCAATTTAATTGATTACCATTCATCGTAATCGATTATTCCAGTAAGATTTTATTTCTGAAAAGATTTTTGACCATGTGTAATCGATTAATTCGAGACGTAATCGATTATTCTAGTGAACTTTGGCTTTTTGAAATATTTTCGAAGGCCAAATAATCGATTATCTCGATGTTGTAATTGATTACATGAGTTCAAAATTCATTCTGAAAAGCTTTTTAAGTGAATTTAATCGATTATTCCGATAGGTAATTGATTATTACAGAGAATTTATCAGAATAAACAGTGTTTTATGCAGCACAACTTGGAATTTTGAAGCACATGTGATGATTGATCAAATAACAAGATATTTCACATAGATAGACATATAACAATCAAGCTAGTAAAGATTAGATTCATCAAGGATACCTAGCATGTTTCTAAGAGTATAGAATCTATCTCTAGCCAAAGGTTTAGTGAATATATCAGTCAATTGATTGTGAGTATCAATAAAGTCAATTTTGATATTACCTTTTTGAATGTGATCTCTAAGGAAATGATGCCTTATCTCAATATGTTTGGTCCTTGAGTGCATTATTGGATTCTTGGAAATGTTGATAGCACTTGTGTTGTCACATAGCAGAGGTATTTTTTTAATTCTACACCATAATCTTACAATTGTTGCTTTAATCATAGACTTTGAGCAGAACAACTTCCAGCAAAGATGTACTCAACTTCAACTGTTGACAAAGTAACACAAGTTTGTTTCTTGCAATGCCATGAGATCAGTGAACTTCCTAGTAGATGACAAGTTCCACTAGTGCTTTTTCTATCCAACTTGCACCCTGCAAAGTCAGAATCAGAATAACCAACTATATTAAGTGATGCACCTTTAGGATACCAAAGACCAACTTTGGAGTTGATTTGAGATATTTGAGGATCCTTTTGACTGCAGTGAGGTGGATTCTTTGGGATTTGTTTGATATCTTGCGCACAAACACACACTCAACATAATATCTGGTCTACTAGATGTCAAATATAGCAAGGATCCAATCATTCCTCTAAACTTTGACTCATCAACCTTCTTTTCTTTTTCATCTGAATATAGATAGGTTGAAGTTGTCATTGGAGTTGCAGCATCTTTGCTTTTCTCCATTTCAAACTTTTTGATCACTTCAAGGCAATACTTGGTTTTGTTTAGAAATGTTCTATCCTTCATTTGCTTCACTTGAAGTCCAAGAAAGAATATTAATTCTCCCATCATTGACATTTCAAACTCATTCTGCATACAGGTAGAAAATTCTTTGCACAACAATTGATTAGTTGAACCAAAGATTATATCATCAACATATATTTGAAGAAGTAAAATATCATTGCTTTGCCTTTTGATGAACAAGGTTTTATCATCATGTCCTCTTATGAAAGATTGTTGAAGCAGAAATTTGTTTAGCCTTTCATACCAAGACCTTGGAGCTTGTTTTAAACCATAGAGAGCTTTCTTAAGTTTAAAAACATGATTTGGATGTTTAAAATTAGTAAAATCAGGAGGTTGCTCCACATATATTTCCTCCTCAATATATCCATTTAAGAAATCACTTTTAACATCCATTTGAAAAAGTTTAAAACTCATTAAACATGCATATGCAAGCAATAACCTAATGGCTTCCAACCTTGCAACTGGAGCAAAGGTTTCCTCATAGTCAATTCCTTCCTCTTGGTTGTAACCTTTTGCAACCAATCTAGCTTTGTTTCTAACTATGATTCCACTCTCATCAAGTTTGTTTCTAAAAACTCATTTAGTGACAATAGGTTTGAGAGAAGAAGGTCTAAGAACAAGTTCCCAAACTTTTCTTTTAAATTGATTCAATTTATCATGCATGGCATGCATCCAATGTTCATCAATTAATCTTTGATCACTATTCTTAGGTTCTATTTGTGAAACAAAAGCCATATTACAACAAAGATTTCTTAATGAAGATCTAGTAGATACTCCCTTTGAAAATTCACCAATGACATTGTCAAGGAAGAGACCTCTTGTAGTTCTCCAACCTTTTGGCTCTTGAACTGGTGTTGATTGTTTTGTTCAACAATTGCTTCTTCTTTTTCTTTATCAATTGAATCATTAAGCAGAATGAACTCCTCCAAAGGACCTGCATCTATATCACACTTCTTTTTCTCCTTGGAGGGATTAGATTCATCACAAATAACATGTACAGATTCTTCCATGCACAAGGTTATTTTATTGCTCTATATGCTTTACTATGTAATGAATATCCAAGGAGAATGGCTTCATCAGCTTTAGCATCAAATTTTCCAAGTGATTCTTTGCCATTATTTAAAACAAAACACTTACAGCCAAATGCTATCAAATGAGAAATGTTTGGTTTTCTACCTTTGTATAGTTCACAAGGAGTTTTCTTCAAAATAGGCCTTATTAGTAATCTATTCAAAGTGTAGCAAAATGTACTTACAACATCAGCCTAACAATATTTAGGCAAATTTATCTCATTAAGAAGAATTTTTGCACCTTCTTCAAGGGATCTATTTTTCCTCTCCACAACACCATTTTGTTGAGGTGTTCTTGGAGCTGAAAAATTGTGGTTAATTCCATTTTCTTCACAGAATTTTTCAAAAAGTTCATTTTGGAATTCTCCAACATAATCACTTCTTTTTAAGATAATTTTACTTCCCTTTTCATTTTGAGCAAGTTTAGCCAGTTTTCTAAAAGCATTGAAAGCATCACTCTTAGATTTCAAAAACAAAGTTCATGTGAATTTAGAGTAATCATCTACAACAACAAGCCCATAGTAATTACCTCATAAACTCATAGTTCTAGAAGGACCAAACAAATCTATGCGAAGTAATTCAAGGGGTCTTGAAGTGGAAACAACATATTTACTTTGAAAAGAATTTTTTGTTTGTTTCCCCTTTTGACAAGCATTACATAATTTGTCCTTTTCAAACTTGAGTTTGGATAAGCCAATGACTAAAGCTTTTTTAATTAGCTTGTTTATATGATGCATGTTAATGTGACTTGCCCTTCTATGCCATAGTCAAGTTTCATCAATTTTACTTATTAAGCAAGAAGTGTTGTGAAAGAATGCATAATATATGGAGAGTAAATAGATATTACCTTTTCTTTTACCTATATGAATCACCTCACCATTTTGTCTATCACATATCATGCAGCAATTGTCATTAAATGACACTTTGAACCCTTTATCACAAAGTTGGCTTATACTTAGAAGATTATGCTTTAAACCTTCCACATAAAGAACATTTCTTATTTTGATTTTAAAGTTGTCTCCTATATTTCCTTTATTATTATCTTCCCTTTGTTGTTATCTCCATAGGTGACAAATCCACCATCTTTAAGAGTCAAATTTGTGAGCTTTGATATGTCACCAGTCATATGTCTAGAGCATCCACTATCAAGATACCATAATGATGATCTTGCTCTTAGATATACCTGCAAAATTCAAATCAATTTTTAAAGGAAGGTACCCAATTGAGGTTGGGTCCATAGGGGTTAGCCACTTTCTTCTTCTTTTGTACCTAAATACATTCTCCATTAGGCACATAGAATCTCATAGCATAGCACTTATAAGAAGTATGTCCTTTCATCATACAATAGCTGCAAGTTACAGATTTTAATGAGTTTCTTGAATAAGTATTTTGATTGATCCTTAAATCATGGATATGCTTTTGATTTTTCTGTTTTGGTGGTACAAATAGAGTTTTGCCAAAAGACTTTGAACCTTGTTTGTAACCCAAACCAGAAGTATCTGCAGCATATTTTTGCACACTTATCATTTCAGCTAAGTTGCATCTCCCTTTATAAAGCTTTCTTAAAAGATCAATCAAATCATTATTCTTAGATAGGAGTAACATGTATTTTTCTCCTTGACTTCTTTTGTAATCATCAAAATCCTTTTGCAACATATTGTATTTGTCAACATTAGATGAAGAAGAAGCACATACACATCCATTCATTTTGAAACTTGAAATAAGTTTTTCATTTTCTTCTTTCAAGTCACAAATTTTAGCTTGCAATTCTGTAATTTTTGTAACAGGTCATCTAAGATTTCCTTTTAGCTTATTATTGGATATTGTGAGCTTCTTGGCTTCTTCATGCATTTCATGAAAGGCATCAATAACTTAATCATATTCAAAACTTACCTCAGTTCCAGCACATGAGAGATCATCATCCTCATTAATTGTGGAAGTGAGACACACATTTGCTTCTTCATCTTCAGTTGATGATTCAGAAGATGTTAACTCATTATCTTCCCAAGCTATGTAGGCTCTCTTAGGCTTTCCTTCTTTATTTATCTTATTTTCACCTTGTTGCTTCTTCAAAAAGATAGAACATTCAGATTTAATGTGGCCAAGCTTTCCACATTCAAAGCAAGTGAAATTGTTGTCACTCCTTTTGTTGTTGTTGCTGTTGTTCTTTGTGAACTTTCTGTTCTTGTTTCTCCTCAAGAACTTGTTGAACTTTTTGACAATCAAGTTCATGTTGTCCTCTTCATCTTCTTCACTTGAGTCTTCCACTTTTTCAACCTTTGAGGATGTAACTTTCAAGGCTATGCTTTTATGTTTCTTTTATGCATCTTCAACATTGGTTAGTTGTGACATTTCAAGTTCTTACTCAAGAAGCTTGCCAAATAGTGCAACCATAGACATTTTAGATAGATCTTTTGATTCTTTGATTGCTGTCACCTTTGGTTGCCATGGTCTTGTGAGACAATTCAAGATTTTGATATTTAATTCTTCAACATCAAAAATCTTTCCAAGACCAAGAAGATGATTTACTATGTGAGTGAGTCTTATTTGAAGCTGAGATATGTTTTCTGTGGGATTCATCTTGAATATTTCATACTCATGTATTAAGGCATGCTTCCTTGATCTTCTCACTTCATTTGTACCTTCATGAGTGATCTCCAACATTTTCCACATCTCCTTTGCACTTTTGCACCTAACAGTTCTAAAGAATTCATCAAAAGAAAGTGCAGAAGTAATCATATTCTTAGCTTTAAAATCATATTGAACCACTCTCTTTTCAGCATCTGTCATTTCATCCCATTCTTTGGGAACCATATCATTACCAAAAGTTTTTATAGGAATCACATGACCTTTTTCTATAACATTTCAAGCTCCTTCGTCATTTGATTGAATAAAGATTTTCATTCTATTTTTCCAAAAACTGAAATGTTCTCCTTTAAACATCGGAGGACGATCGAGGGAGGAACCCTCCTTGAAGGTGATTTGTGTGGTATTCATTTTCTTTTTAAAGAAAGATAGTGATATTGAATAACACTCAAGAACCTGCTCTTGATACCAATTGAAAACAATAGGAATACCCACAATAACCAAGAGGGGGGTGAATTGGTTTAAACTTGGTTTTTTTAGAAATTATTTATAAAATCAGAGTTAAAGGATCTTAATCACTTTCAAACCAAGAATGTTTTTAATCAATCAAATTACTCAGCACAAGAAATCAGTAACTCAAAATAGAACTTGTTGAGTAATGATAAAAACACCAAGAACAAATGAACAAGATTACTTGAAGAGATAGAGATAAGAAAATCAACACAAGAAATTTATACTGGTTCACTTCTCAAGAGAAGCTACATCCAGTTTCTTCTAATCAATACTAGATTAGAGTTCCACTATTATAAAATTTTGTTCTTACAAGCTTTACAACAATCTCTCTTTACCAACCCTAGATAAAGAATAGAAATCTAAAACCCTATTAGACTCCTAAAGACTAAGAACAAGAGAACACTACTCTGTTATTACCTAGAGAACACTACTCTAGAACAAGCTTCAAAGAACCCTTTACAATAACATCAAATAACAAAATTTACAAAAATGAAATTACACTCAAAGATTAAGGAGAGAAACAACCTGATGATCTAATGAACATGAATGCATATGAGTTACCAATCAAGGTTGAATGCAGAAACAAATTTTCAGAACATGCTCTCCATTATTCTTTTGCAATATCTTGCCCAAGAAATCATACAATACCCATTAAGATTAAAGAGTTGGACAAGAAGTAAGTAAACCCAGAAAATCACTTTAGAACTTTGTGAAGGCTTGTGTGTATTCAAAAATTTCGTAGTATTCAAGTTAAGTTTAAGGCCAAACCTTTTTTCTATTTATAACAGAGTTTTACAACAACCTGTAATCGATTATACACGCCCAATAATCGATTAAATTACCACTTAATCGATTTAAGTGTTTAAGGCTGAATTCTGGGTTTCACAACGAACAAGATAATCGATTAAACCAAGCTGTAATCGATTAAAGCAGTGAAGTTTTGTATTTAAGCCTCTTGTGTAATCGATTACAATATTTGGTAATCGATTAAGGCAGTGAAGTAAGCTTTTCTCAAATGGCCTATATAATCGATTACGAATGATGGTAATCGATTAAATTAATGAAAACATGATATTCAAGATAGTTTGTGTAATCGATTACTGTAAATGGTTATCAATTAAGGCAACAATGTATTACTTTTGAATTATACTATGTAATCGATTACAAGAAATGGTAATCGATTAATATGTACATTAAAGCTTTTCTAGTTTTAAACATGAAATAAATAGATTAATCCGTGATGTAATCGATTAAACTGTTCATCAAAGCTTTTCCAGTTTTAAACATGAACTAAATAATCGATTAATATTCTGGGTAATCAATTAAAACAGTGAAATTACATTTTTCCAAAAACATTACCCATTTAGATCTTTTTCGAAATAGATTTGATTCTTTGATGAAAACACTTAAGCATGTAAATGATTATATGCATGGAAATGTAAGGATCAACAGATTTGCTTCTCATACACTTTAATTTGGATTCAATCTTCAAGGCTTGTGAAAAGCTCAAAACATTCTTCTAAGTTAAAAGCTTCATTCTTCTTATTGCTCCCCCTATATCCAACACTAAGTTGTTCTTACTTGTGCCAAATGGACTAAAATCACTTATATATTTATTATATATTTTCATAAGTGACGTCAAACAAGGTACTAAAGGACAATGTTAGCTACAAAGGGAAGTGCACGTTTGTCGCTTTTCAAATTTCAACTCTATCTCTCTTTATATGAATTGCTAACATTTGAAATTTAAGGAAAGGACAAAATATTAGGGAATAAAAGGAATTTGCAAAATATTCCTCAAGAGTTGCTTTCATCACAGAAGAGGAGCACATGTAGTTATCTGTACTTTTATTCCTATCCTCGTTATTCAGAGCGCGTTACGTATTTTGCCTTCAGCTGTAAGACGACGACCATATCAAGGCTCTACGCTAATCCCGTAATGAATTTTTCATTGAAGTCTATAAAAAGGTGTCTCTTGCTTGACAAAAGAGCATAAATATTATTGAGTGAAAAACGAGCATAAGTTCTCTAAAGCAAAACTCTGCTAAATTAGTGGATGATACACTCAACACTTAATCTTTTTCATCCTTTGCTAAGAAAAATTATTTGTATTTGAGCTTAACTGTTTATCCACTCTTTAAGTATTTTTGAATCATTGTATTAATTCAAACTTTTGTTTGTGAAAGCCATGAGTAACTTAGTGTTAAGCAATACTTGGGTATTCTTAGATTCAGGGGGAGTTTAAGGGTTGCCAAGAGTGATATAGAGAATACTTGTATAGCTAGGAGTGATAGGATACAATACTTGTTTATAATCAAAGTTTTGATTAGTGGAACCCATAGAACTGGATGTTGCTTTGTTTGAATGAACTAAAATAAACAAATTGTTTTTACTTCTCTCTTTAGCTATTTAATTGAGTACTCTTTTAGCTTATCTTGACACATTTGTTCACCAAGTGTTTACCTGAAAAACTTTGTGAGAATCCTGTTTTATTATTATTAAACGATTAAATCTTGTTTTTAATCAAAACTTGTTTTTCAACTCAGTGGACGACACTATTATATCTATCTTTCTATATTAGTGATAAAAGTCACAATTTCCAAACAAAGTTATTATCTTTGATTAACACACTATTCAACCCCCTTTCTAGTGTGATTGTTGATATTTCATCATTATGTTCAATTATTTGGCTTATAAGAAAGACTGTTGGAATTAATAACCTCTTTATATGTTGAATGTGGCCCAATACCGCTGCGAAGTGGACACTACTACAAAAGATGTCCTTTAAGACGCGTCTTCTAAGACGGTTCCCGTAAAACCGTCTTAGAATGTAAGGAGGTGGCAAATTTGTAAATAATACGATATATACCAAGACGGTTTTAGAATACCCGTCTCAGAAGTGTAGTATTCAAAGACAGTTATATAATAACCGTCTTAAAAATGAACTATACAAGCACGGTTTTAAAATACCCGTCTTTAAAAACCAGCTTTCATATGTAAATTTGCGCTTCTTTGTCTTTCTCTCTCTTCATTCAAATTTTGAATCAACAAAAACTGAAGAACGCGTGTGACTGTTTCGATTCCTTTCTCTTTCTCGCTCACCTCATTCCTATCCATAGAAAAGAATTAACGGAAGCCTCTTGCGTAGAACAGCATCAACCTCGCGATGCCGGAATGGCCGTGGAGTTCACCGATTGCCTTGGGAAACACAGGTTTTCCCAATTCGCGCTCCTGCATGAGACGTTGAGTTTCGGTGAAGCGGCACGCATAGTTGGCAGTGCCGTCATTGAATGTAATGGCGTGGACCATTCTGTTGCCGTCAAAGAGGTGGTGGCCTGCTTTTGGCTTGAACAATGGGTTGGCTCCGTTACGGAGGTAGACGCCGTTAACAGCGTCAGGGATTGTGCCAATAATAGGGAGAGAATGTTCGACGGGGTGTTCCAGAACAGGGGCGAAGTTACCGGCAATTTGGACGCGTGGATCAGTGGTTTTGGGAAAGGGTTGGTTGAGCTCGCGTGAGAAAACCATCCAGAAACTGTAGCTGTACATCCTCAGCCATCCAGGAATGTCTAGTAGAACTAAATCTGATGAAGGGGAACTTCACTCAGGCACACAAATTCTAATTGGGTAACCCTGTTCCCTGCTGCTATTTTCTCATTATTCTTGAACAATTGACTCTTTAGAAATATGATAACATCATGGCATAGGCATATACCATTGAATGAGACAAGGTTGTTTGGTTTTTTATGCATTTTCTATTCTATTGCCTTGCCACCAAAGTATGGTTAAGCATATTGTATCTGTCAAATAACCTTGTCCTGAATTTTTTACTCGTTCACTGATTATATTACCAACCTTTCTTCACGTATTATTTACTTTAGTTTTTTTTAATAAGAGTATTTAAGGGCATCTTATTGAAACCTCCACAACTGATATAAGTGGGTTTAAATGGGTTTAAATGTTCACAAACTCGTGCACACAATTAAAAAAGTGAAGTGGTATATCAACTGATGACTTATTTGTCCTGTAACTTACAACTAGGATTATATAGTGTTATCTAAATGGATGTTTTCCATCTTGCTAAGATCGTGCAGATTCGCCATTGGTGCTCATCTACTTTTTCTGAGTCATTTTTTTGATGCAGGGCATTGTCCCCAAACCTTATCCTGATGGCCATAGCCTCATTTATTACATCTAGGTGTTTTATATATGAGTGACTGGTGTATCAATCATTGTCCAGCATAATCCTGAGAAACAAATGTTGCATGTTAATGAGGTTAAGGCTAGAACATTTTCACAGGTGCATAGCTGGAAGGTAATTAATGATTTCTAATAAGCCCTTCATTAAATATATTCTATGGTTCAACAAAATCAATTAATTAAGGAGTAGCAAAACTGATAAAGGAGTGAGTAAACCTTCTTGTTATTCCAGAGAATTCTTAAAGCCTATGTATCCAGAGAATTCTTACTTATGAAAAGGAATTCGTTTGTCTATATTTTCAAGATGTGGCAAGTAAGCACTGTTCTAGCTGAAATATTTTTCTCTTCCTTCCTGAATCATTAGCACTAGCTAGTTCAACTAGATAGCATGTTTGATTTCATTCATTTTCAGCTGATGTGCTTTGTGGCTGCACTTTCAGTGCCTCCTCGTGATTGCACCCACAGTGCATCTCATTTGGAACTGGAGCATGAAAAAGAGAGAAATTTAAGGATGGCTAATCTCATTGGCTTTAATCTTGAAACTAAACCTGAAAGCAGAGAAATGGTATTTTTCTTCGTCTCAATTGTACTCTTAAGGTAGCATAGAGATTTCTGTTTTGTTAATTTTACTATTTGCCTATGTTTCCTTTTTGTTTGTCCCCAACTATCAAGGTCATCACTTCTTGCTGAACGGGTAACCCATTCACCTTAATTTTTTAAAAAGTTTCTTATGTGCATTCATTGCTTCTATAATTGTTCACACTATTTTAGAAGCACACTTTTTCCTTTGGGTTTGAGCACTCTATAAATTCTTTCTTTTAGCACCACCCTTTTTAATATTTGAATAAGATCTTGATGGATACTTTTGTAGTTGCCATTGTAATTATCATATTGCCATGTGAGTGCTTTCTGAAGCGGGTTGCAGTTAACATGGGATTCTAACTTTTCTGAATAACTTTTTTTTTGGGTGTAATATGTTTAGTTTTTATTTATATTTGATGTTTTTGGCAAGTTTTGAAGTTCCCCAACTTATTGCTTGAATGATCCAAATTATAAATTTCTCTCTCCCTCTCTCTTATTTGTTGTTGCTGGTTTGAGATATATTTTGCACACATCACAGTCATTTATGTTTGTGTTTCACCTGTTGCCTTTAATTATTTGTTGTATAGTAATTATTTTAATCTAAATATTCCTGCACTGTCATGAGTTATGACTGTTGAAAATTGACATTACGAGGATTAGATGAAAAAAAGCAAAAGATATAAAATATCATTAATTGGATGGTACTTGTGGCAGAAAATACTAACCTAGCACTATTGATGCTAATATTATATGTAGTATAGTACAACTACTACTAGTACTAGTGCAGCTTGATACACATTAGTAACATAGCAAGACTTATAACAATTTTTGGACAATGTATTCTTATCTCAATATTCTGTGTGTAATGATCTTATTCTTACCCGTTAACGCTTTTTCCATTCTAGTTACAATTCTCATGACAAATAATGTGTATTGTATTTTGAAATATCCATTCTTTGTAGAACTAGAAGGTAAAACTTGTATGTTATATCTACCCTGAAAAAATGTTGCATATTTCAGAAAATAAATTTAATGAATGAAATTATTTAATGAAATCAGATATGTGTTTATTACGCACACTAAATGAGTTTAAGTATGGCTATATATTGAATTTAATTAAAATGCACATATATTTTACAAAAAAATTATATTATTATACATGATAAATATTTTAATTTTTATAATAATCATTTTGAAAATTATACCTCAAGTATTTTTTAATCCATCGACAATATAAAAATATTTATAGTGTAAGAAAATTAAAGTCTTAATATATTTTAATGAAGACAAGTGATTGGAACTCCTAACTATACTGGGAAATAATAGCGTTTGTTAGCTTTGCCCAATCTGCATTTTATAAAAATATTTTATTAATTTCTTTAAAAAATATTAATTTTTATCAAACATTAATTTAACCTTTGAATACATGTTGAGATTTCCAAAACTTATTGTAGACTATAAACTAAACATTTTTTTTTATTTTATTTTATAAAATGAAAATAATTGAACTGATTATAGAGTTTTTAGCAATTATATAGTTTTTTTTTTATATAATGAACTGATTATACTTTTTGCTAGCTCGGGATATGGATAAGTTTTATGAAAAGATGCATGATATGGAGAGAAAAGAAATATAAAAAAATAATTGAGATGGAAATTTTAAATTAAAATAAAATATATGAATAGAAGTGGTTGACGAAATTCGCACTATATTTCTTCTACTATACTCAATGGTGGAGCTTCATGGGAGCGGAGGCAGTCATGGACTCATGGCCCTCCAATTTCTTTTCTTCCTTTTTAGCAATTATAGAGTTTTTTTTATATAAATGAACTGATTATACTTTTTGCTAGCTTGAGTTATTGTTTATATAAATGATCCTTGGTTTAACTTTGACTCCTACAGAATTATTACCGGGTTCTTTTCCGCGGAGTCAATGGAACAGTGGCTAATGAATTCATCATTGACTTGAGAGGCTTTAAGGTAAGTCCATTCTATGATTGCAGTGCTTGAATTCATTAGAATTGTTCATGTTCTGATTACTTGTAAGCTATTCAAAATCTAGAATACTGCTGGAATTGAGCCTGGCACACTCATGATTGAGCCTACTGAGAGTGAAAGCAAGGTATTACCTTACTGGAAAATTATTGTCCTTATGATGCCCCTTTTTTCCTTTATAAATTTTTTGTGAACTAATTTATTCTTTAATTCAACTAAACATCATTGCAGGCTGAACTAGACAGGTTCTGTGATGCTGTTATTTCCATTAGACAAGAAATTACTGAGATTGAGAAAGGAAACGCTGACATTAACAACAATGTACTTAAAGTTAAAAAAAAAACATTGTTCTTCATTGGTATGATGTTACTAAGAAGAGAAATACTTGTTTTAGTTTGATTGTTTAATAGTACACAACATTAGCTGCATATTCCATTCACAATTTCAACCAAGTTCATGAACTTTTTATTGATTATCTATATGTTACTGAAATTTATGATTTGTTATGCATGTACTTGTAATACCCACAGTTGATTTTTTGGTTAGCCCTTGAGATTCCCTTACTTTTTCATCCAAGATTGTGGCTCTTCTGATGGTTATGTACTTTTTTGCTGTTTAAAATTAAGTACGCTAGCCTGAAGTGGTTTAAAAGTGGGAAAAAGGGTTATGGACTGAAGGCAATTGAGAATGTAGCTCAAGTCCAGTTTCTTATTGAATACGTTGGAGAGGTAATACATACAATACTTCTCTTTCTTTTTATTATCCCTATACTAATTTAACAATTTTACTTATAATTTTGTTATGATACATGAAATATTGACTGTTGAGGCTGTGTATTGTATTTTGTGATCATATTATGCTTTGGTTCCATATTTTAGCTGAATTTTTTGGGGAAGGATGAATTAATATTGCCTTCTACGAAGTTATAGGTGCAGTTATGTTAGATTTTTCGTACTTAATTATATTATTCTCATTTGTTTCTTTCCCCCCCGTATATTGTTTGGGTTCTGTAATTAATGGATTATGTTATAACTTATAGTGTTAGTATTTGCACTGCTATTCTATGTAGGGGTATTGATGTGATTTGTGTTGTATATGCAAAGGTACAGCTTGTGCACATCATTCACATTTAGGTACTTAAATATCCAATTTATGGTCCAAACAGGTACTTGATATGCAATCGTACGAGGCATGGCAAAGAGAGTATGCTTTGAAGGGTAATTGGATTCATTTTTTGCTTTTTATTTTTTTTTAAAAAAGCATTCTAAGACGGTTCTTTAAAAAAACCGTCTTAGAATTCTCTTTTTTTATTTTTAATTTTTTATACATTCTAAGACGGTTGTCTCAAAAACCGTCTTAGAATGTATAAATTCAAAGACGGATATACTGGATAACCGTCTCAGAATACCTTCTAAGACGGTTATACAGCATAACCGTCTTTGAAGGTGCTCCCAAAATAAAAATAATTAAACACAGATTCGAAGACGGTTATTCTGTATAACCGTCTTAGAAAGCATACATTCTAAGACGGTTATACAGCATAACCGTCTTAGAAGGTGCTCTAAAAAAAAAAGAAGATTCTAAGACGGTTCAAGAACCGTCTTCGTAGATCCGACCTTTCAACGTCGCTCGCTTCAAAGACGGTTCAAGAACCGTCTTCGTAGGGGTATAATAACCATCTTTAAAGCCTTTTTATGTAGTAGTGGGATGACCATTTCTGACATGGGTTATGTCATTGTTAGTCAGTATAATGTTGTATTGGTCTACTTATCTAGGTTGAAAAGTTGGACTTTCTTTCCAACTAGAAGTCTCGCACCAGTATCATGTCTTATTGCAATTGGATTTGTCAATGAAAATCACTTTGTGCAGGGAAGAAGGCCTAGACAGAGTTGAAGATGAAAGAGAGGTTAGAATGCGACCCTATTCCAAAAAAGATTATCCATAAGTCATTAATTTTTTTTTATACTTCTGGAAAGGTCTTTCCAAAATTATGCAAACAGACTTTTGGATAGGTATTTTCTGATGTGTAAAAAAATAGTGTGGTCTAGAAATGCCTTTTCAGAAGTATATTTACATAATTCTAGAACGGTCTTTCTAGAAGACACTATTTTTTATACTTCCAGAAGTTTGTTGGTGGAGGCCATGTTGGAAGGGAGGAGGTCAGTGGTGGTATAGGGGTATTGTGTCTATTCAAGTCTTTTTGGGTTTGCAAAAAAACAAAAATAGGGTGCAATAAGTAAAAACTGGTTAAGAAACATCTTTGGCCCAAGTCAGTGTGGGCCAATTTAAACATATCTTACTTGTTGGATATTTGTTGAACCTCTAATGCATAAAAAGATTTATAAAGTTGTGATGATAACAAACAATGAATGCCACATTATTAGATTTATTACAATAATGATAATTATTTGATTATTTGATATTTTAAAGTTACTGATATTTTGGATTTATGAATATCAATATAATTGAGAAGATTAGTTGAAGAATTCAGAAGATTGACATCATTCAAAATGACATGGAATTAAGAAGATTTATTTTTATTTTTTTATTAAATTTTATGTAAGGAGATTAGAAGATTGATCTTGTCAAGATATTTGTCTTAAGATTGCATTGCATAATAAGATAAAATATTTTTAAGATTGCATTGCATAATATAATAAAATATCTTTAAGATTGCATTGCATAATAAGATAAAATATTTTTAATATTGCATTCAAAAATAAGATAGAATATTTTTAAGATTGCATTGCATAATATAATAGAATATCTTTAAGATTGCATTGTATAATATGATAGAATATTTTTTAGGATTGCATTAAAAAATTGGTTAAAATCATATGCTTAAATTAGTATAAATAGAAACATATTTTTAGAGCTTTAAAGAGTTTATGTTTGCAGCATTGAGAGAATTGTTGTGAGATCATATAGAAGCGTTTGACAAGTTTGATTCTTCAACTCTCCATTATGATTTAAAGGTACCTATTTGCTTAGAATAGAAGCATAAAGGTAACCATTTTATTGTATTCTTCTTCTTGACTTTAGAAGAGATTGCAGCTGGAAAACTAGGATATCAATTCTGTCTTTGTTCTTGATGAATTGAGACGTGCGACTTCTGACTGGAAAACAAGGATATCAGTCTGTCTCTATTCTTGGTGAATTGAGACGAGAGCTTTTTGCTAGGAAACAAGGATATCAGCTGGGATAATTGTTGTGTAAGGGTAGACTAGGAAACTAGGATACTAGGAACTCTTGTATACAAAATTATCATAGTGGAGTTGTCCATGGATTGATTATCCAATTTGGATGCCGTGGTTTTTTACCCATTTGGGTTTTCTATGTTAAAATTGATTATGTCTTCTTTATCTCTTATCTCCATATTATTGCTTTGAGTTTGATTTTAAATTGTGAATTATTTTATAAAACTCAATTCACCCCCATCTTAAGTTCATTTGGGACCAACATTACTAGGCAATGGTAATTTATATAGATCATTCATATCTCTCAAATTTACAAATATGATATTGCTAGCTATTTGCACTATCACTTTCTATTAATACACTTCCTTTTTAATTTTCAAACCCTTCCATTATGGGTGTAAGCGGATCATACCCAATTTTCAAACTCTCTCAATCCAATCCAGCCCAATTAGATTCTTATGGGTTGAATTGAGTGATTGGATTAGATTAATTTTAGTTTAATGAACAAGATTAAAATTGGAATGGTTAAGGGTTTGGAGTTGTGGAGTCAAACAAAACTCAAACCAGCCCGTATACAATTAATATAGAAATCCTAAATTAAGCACACCTCATTCTCAAGGTAACACATTATTTATCTTAAAATAATACATTGTTTTTTAGTTTATCTTTTTTTTTTTGTTTACTTTAAGGTTATAACATTGTTTTATGAATGGTATTGAGTATATATTTATATATTTTTTTTTGTTTATCTTATGAATAGTATAATGTTTTATGAATATTGATATTTTAAATAACCTTATTATTCTGTAAAAAAATATTCTTATTATTTTTGAGTTTGAATATTTTTTTAATTTTTGTCTTTAGACTTTAAATGGTAACATTTTTTAATGGCCTAATCTGATTACCATCTCAATTATATCCAATTAAAATTGGATTGGATTGAGTTAAGTAGGCAAAATAAAAAGAGATAAATCCAATCCAATTAAATTTAATTATATTTAATTAAAAAATAGATAAAAACTCAACCCTTCCCAGATCACTTATACCTTACCTTCCACAAAGTTGCACCTTATCACCGTCGTTAACGTTCCAGCTTGCAGCTTTTGATTCACAATGGTTGGCTTCATTCTGTTCACTGTCGATTCACTAGAGGATGGTGAGGTTGGGTGCTCCCTTCAATATGATCTCGTCAAGTTCTTTTATAGCTTCAATTCTGTCAATAACAAATTAAAGACTCATTCAACAGCAAAATCGACACCAATCAATACAACCTCGTATTCACCTACTGGCACTCGCAACCACTCAAAGTGGCCCTGACCAATGTTTGACCATCAAGCCCAACATGCAAATCAGAAGCAACCCTAACCAAACTAGCGATCATTCACCCGCTTCAAGATTTGTAAAACTGCAACAACCATGGAGTCGTAGCACCAAAGCATCTAGGCAGCAAGCAACCCGCAACCATAACTAGTTTACCTTGAAACAAGTCGATGGTGTGTTGTTGCGCTTTGCTCACGCTCACGGTAGGGATTTGTCTTGCGGAGAGTGAACAAAGAGACTTTATTTTTAGAGTATGGATCCTCTAAAGTAAAATTATGCAGTAGATAATAAAATAATAAAAGTATTAGTCAATATAAGACTGATACAATGGACCCGACCACACTAAATAATTTCTTAATACCAATAATTATTTCATTTATATTTTGTTTTCTCTTTCCTTTTTTCCCTTTTTCCTTTTTAATACCTATAATTATAAAACTGGGCCGTTTCCAACATTGATCCCTACCAAGACGTATCATTCCTTATCTTGCTTCTTCGTATATTCTTTCTTTTTTTCAACCCTTATTTTTCCTATATATGCAGCTCTTTCTTTCTTTCGGTTAACTCAGGGTTGGCTATTATTATATTATGCAGATTCATTAATCATGGAGAATAAGAAGAGAAAGGGAAAAGGCGAGGAGGAGGACGATGGGGTGCAAGAAGAAGAGATGAAGAATAAAACAAGAGTTAAGAGTTTATAAAGACAAAATTAAGAAGTCGGCGTTGAAGAAAACACAAAAGGCAAAAAGGAAAACAAGGAAAAAAAGAAATGAAATAATTATTGGTATTAAAAATTATCTAGTGCGGTCAGGTCCATTGTACCAGTCTTATATTGAGCAATAGCTTTATTAGTTGATCATCTATTGCATAATTTTACTTTAGAGGATTGCACTTGTATTTTTTAGGATATTTTGGAGAGAAAAAAGATAAATAAATGAGAAGTGTATTAGGATAAAGGGGAGTGCAAGTAATAATTCCCTACAAATATATCTCATATACTACTTTTAGAATGAGTTAAAATTTCAACGTAACCCATTTTAACATTTAATAAAGTAGCTTTCGGAAGACAATTTTCAAAATAAAATAAAAATTGTCTTTAAGAGGAATAATCTTTACACTATTTGGGATAATGTCGCGATAATGATTTCGTAGTCATAGAAAACCTAGGCGCTTATTTGCATTTTTCACCATTGTAGAAATTTTTCTTCTCAACCAAATCTGTTTTTTATGAGTAAACTTCCAAATGCAATTTATATATTTGATTTTATTTATTTTATAATTTTAATTATAAAATTTATATTCAAAAATATTTATTTATTATATGATTATAATTTTATAAAAATATTTTTCATGTAAAATACTAGCTATAATACTTGGTTGAGTGTAAGTAATAGACCATTCAAAATTTCAAACCTCTCTGGAGGTCCCAAACCAACCACATTCAGAATTAAGTCCATTAACGTTAAAGTCTTGTTACGTCAATTCTAATTGAATACTGCTGTTGGATAAAACAATATGCACGTAACGTACAAGGCTTCCAGCACACGTTTATTACGAGAAAATGAAAACTTAAAAATGTTTCAGAATTTATTAAATAGCCAAAAGAAAATTCTTAAGAAAAGAAAAAAAGAAATGATTAAAATATTCCAAACAAAATTGACTTTGGTATTGTATTGTATTTATACCTGGTAAAAACGGTACTAACACGTCTTTGATTTCAGTATTCCGTTTTCATATGACGCTGTCCTTTGGGCGCGTTAAGCCTGTTTCCTTTCTCCTTCGTACCTCGTATCTTGAACTTTCCGATTCCATTACATAACCCAACATATAAATTCGTCACCCCACAAGTTTCACACAATTAGCTCACGACCACGCACCTACATAACTAAATAATCTTATGCATAAGCATTCTTAGATTAAACTTTAATAATAATAAATTAGATATGTGAAGAGTCATGTCTCTAGGTAAAGAAGTTACTCATGTGAAGAGTTATGTCTCCAGGTGAAGAGTTACTCAAGAAAAGTCATGTCTTTAAGTTTCTTTAAGTTTATGTTAGTAGACAATTTATTAGATATGAATGTTTTTAAATTGCTCCCACTTGTTATTACTTATAAATAACATCTCATGTAAAAAGCCAATGCGTGGCTTGGCAGACCATTATCTAAATACATCCGAAGTATTCTATCAGGGAAATTGTTGTGTGTTTGTGTGAGTGCACTAGTGTGTGTGAGGACCTGTGATACCACATATTGGTATCAGAGCGTGAGAAAATGGAGAGTGGGCCAAGTAGTAGTCTGCCACTACCCCGCCTTACAAAGGCTAATTAAACTCTTTTGGGAGCCCATGATAGTTGGGAGGTTGTCCATGGTGGTTTCGACGAACCAGCATCCACAGCAGGATATACGGCGGCGCAGAACAAGACATTGAAGGAGACGAGGTTGAAAGACAAAGGGGCATTGTACATGTTATTTCGGGCTGTTGATGATTCCAGGTTTGAGAAGATCGTTGGTGCAACAACTTCAAAGGAGGCGTGGGACATTCTTGCAAATGTCTACAAGGGAGCCGATCGAGTTAGACAGGTTCGACTTCAAACTCTCTGTGGAGAGTTGGAAGGAATGAAAATGAAGAAAGGAGAAGGGTATCCGGTTTCATCACCCGGGTTCAGACCGTGGTAAATCAACTAAACAGAAATGGAGAGGTGTTGTCCGATGCCAGAGTGATGGAGAAAATTCTGAGGTCTCTCACTAACGACTTCGAGAATGTTGTATGTGCGATTGAGGAGTCAAAGGACCTAGCAACGCTCACCGTTGATGAACTTGCTGGTTCCTTGGAAGCACATGAACAAAGAAAGAAAAAGAAGAAAGAAGAGTCACTGGAGCAAGCACTCCAGACAAAAGCTTCAATCAAAGACGAGAAAGTGCTCTATTCTCACAATTTTCGAGATAGAGGTCGTGGCCGAGGTGGACGTGGACATGACCGAGGTGGTAGAGGCCGAGGTCAAGAAGGAAGAAATAAGGAGCAGACTGAATCAAGTCGGCAGAATTGGTGAGGCCGAGGTCATGGAAGAGGCTGACATTCAAATCAATCGAATGTAGAATGTTTTAAATGCGAAAAGTATGGACATTACTCGAGAGATTGCAACTCAGACAGACGTTACAACTGTGGTCGAGTCGGACATTTTGCGAAGGATTGTCAAGATGAAAGAAGAAATGAAACTTCAAACCTTATTACAGAAGGAGAAGTAAGAGATGGAGAAATTCTGATGATGACTAGAAGTGAAGTCAACCAGGGATCTGAGATGGAATGGTATCTAGAGACTGGTGTAAGCAATCATATATGTGGGCATAAGCATTTGTTCAGTAATCTGAGACAAATAAAAGTCGGACATGTTTCGTTTGGAGATGCTTCAAAGGTTGATGTCAAAGGCCGAGGTACGATTTGTTTCTTGCAGAAAGATGGACGAATTGGGCACATCCGAGATGTCTATTACGTGCCCGATCTAAAAAGTAATATTCTTATTGTGGGACAACTGATGGAGAATGGCTACTCGGTTCTCATGACAGACCGAGTTCTCCTCTTGAAGGATAAACAAGGACGTTTGATAGTTCGAGTTCAGATGGAGAAAAATAAAATGTTCAAACTAATGTTGAGGAGTGTGCAGGTCAGCTGTTTGCAAACCGAGATGAGTGATGAAGTATCCTTATGGCATCGTCGGTTTGGGCATCTTCACTACGGAGGCCTGACCGAGATGATGAACAAGAAAATGGTGGATGGGTTGCCGAGTTTGAACTGTGAAAAGAGATTTTGTGAAGAATGTGTGCTAAGCAAGCATGCTAGGAGTCCATTTCAAAAGACGGCCAAATACAGATCTCAACAACCATTAGAACTAATTCATACCGACTTGTGTGGACCCATCTCTCCTGGGTCTCTCAGTGGAAAAAGGTATTTTGTCTCGTTTATAGACGATTTTAGTCGTAAAACTTGGGTGTATTTGCTGGAATAAAAATCCAAAGTGCTTGAAGTATTCAAGAGTTTTAAGATGATGATAGAAAATGCAACTGGAAGGTGAATTAAGTCGATTCGTTCTGACCGAGGTGGAGAGTGCACATCAGAGTCTTCGGAAGTGTTGCTTATGCACACGTCCCTGATCAGAAAAGAACCAAGTTGGAAGACAAGAGCAGGAAGTTTATTTTCATTGGATATAACGAAAAGACAAAAAGATACAAGTTATTGAATCCTGACACCAAGAAAGTAATAATAAGTCGAGATGTGAAAGTTAATGAAGAAGATGAATGGAACTGGAGCACTTCATCCGAGGTCATCTTAGATCCCGGACAGATGCTTACTCAACAAGAAGAGAAGGAAGGTGGATCACCAAGTTGGATCCCGACAAGAAGTGGTACATCTGATGAAGACGAGATGAGACAACCCCGAATGAGGAGTTTACAGGACCTGTATGATTCAACTAATGAAGCTCACTTTATTTGTTTGTTGACAGATTCTGAAGAAATAACATTCGAAGAGGCAATCCGAGATGAAAAATGGCAAACCGCCATGAATGAAGAAATCAAGGGCATTGAACGGAATGATACTTAGGAGTTGACCGAGCTGCCAAAAGGAAGTCAGCCCATTGGAGTTAAATGGGTTTATAAGAAAAAGATGAATACTGAGGGAGAGGTAGAACGATATAAAGCCCGACTGGTAGCTAAGGGGTATAAACAAAAGGCAGGAATAGACTATGACTAAGTGTTCGCACCCGTTGTAAGAATGGAGACAATCAGACTATTGATCTCACAAGCAGCACAGTTTGGATGGTTGATTTACCAAATGGATGTCAAGTCGGCATTTCTGAATGGTGCACTTGAAGAGGAAGTGTATCTCAAACAACCCCCGGGATACTTGAATGCCGGAGAAAGAAAGAAAGTATTAAGATTGAAGAAAGCTTTGTACGAACTAAAACAGGCACCGAGGGCTTGGAATACTCGCATTGATGCATACTTCAAGGAGGATGGTTATGAACAGTGTCCTTATGAGCATGCCCTCTATGTTAAGAAAAATGGAGATGATTTGTTGCTTGTAGCTTTATATGTTGATGACTTGATCTTTATGGGGAACAGTGAAGAAATGGCACAAGAGTTGAAGAAAAGAATGTCAAAAGAATTCGAAATGACTGATCTTGGCCTGATGAGATACTTTCTCAGTTTGAAAGTCAGACAGGACAAAGCCGGAATATTTGTCTCTCAGGAGACTTATGCTAAGGGAATATTGAAAAGGTTTAAGATGTCGGATTGTAACTCGGTTTCAACTCCTATGGAACCCGGTTCAAAACTTTCAAAGTATGATGGATGAGAACGTGTTGATCTAAGAAACTATAGAAGCTTGGTGGGATGCTTGAGATATTTAACATGTACGAGGCTGGATCTGTGTTTAAGTGTTGGAATTATAAGTCGGTTTATGGAAGAGCCGAGTTACTCTAATTGGAAAGCGGCTACAAGGATTCTAAGATATATTCAAGGAACAATCTCTCAAGGACTTTTCTACTCGAAGTCGGAAAATTACAGGTTAAAAGGCTACTCGGACAGTGACTGGTGTGCAGACGTGGATGATAGGAAGAGCACGACTGGTTATGTATTCTTCATGGGAAACACAGCTTTTGCCTGGATGTCAAAGAAGAAACCAATTGTGACTCTATCAACTTGTGAAGCCGAGTACGTTGTGGCATCCTGGTGCGTTTGCCATGCAGTTTGGTAGAGGAGTCTGTTGGAAAAGCTGGGACAAGTTCAAGACAGTCCAACCGAGATCCAAGTAGATAATAAGTCAGCAATCGAGTTAGCTAAGAACCCGATCAATCACGAAAGAAGCAAGCATATCGACGTCAGGATTAGCGATTGCAAAAAGCTTTTTATGGAAGTCAGGAGAAACAAAGTGCGCCTACACTGTTAGGTAGGACCAAAGTTTATGATCATGTGAAGGACATCGTGATTGTCTTTGGGAAGACCCAAAAGAAGATGCATATGAGAAGAGAATATGGAAGAAAATGTCAATATTTTTTTATCTTCCATACCGGTCCGATCTAGATGTCAGACATTGTATAGATGTAATGCATATGGAGAAAAATGTTTGCAATAGTTTGATTGACACCCTGCTTAACACTAAAGGCAAGACAAAGGATAATTTGAAATGTCATCAAGATTTGGTTGAGATGGGTATACGAGAGCAGTTGCATCCGATTTCACAAGGTCAACAAACGTATTTACCCCCAACATGTCACACATTGTCACAAATGAGAAAAATTTTTTTTTGTCAATGTCTGTGGAGTCTTAAAGTCCCACAAAGATACTCTTCAAATATCAAGAGCCTTGTATCTATCAATGATCTCAAATTGGTAGGGTTGAAGTCCCATGATTGTCACGTCTTAATTCAAAGTTAGGGTTGCCATAACTCATTTGTGCTTTTTTGTTTAATGCTATCTGTAGCAAAGTCATAAACCCGAGACAAGTGGATGATTTGGAGAATGAGGCTGCCATTGTCCTTTGTCAATTAGAGATGTTTTTGCCTCCTTCGTTTTTTAACATAATGGTTCACTTAATTGTTCATCTAGTGAGGGAGATCAGGTTTTATGGTCCAATTTTTTTACGGTGGATGTATCTGATTGAGCGGTACATGAAGTTCTAAAAAGTTATACCAAGAATCGATACCGACCAAAAGCTTCCATTGTTGAAAGGTACGTTGCCGAAGAATGTATTGAGTTCTGTTCTGAGTACAATGAAACAGTTAAACCTATTGGGATTCCAGAAACTCGTCATGATCGGCCATGGGGAGGTAAGGGTACACAGGGATACAATGTTGTAACTACGAGTTGACAGGAGGTTTCACAGCCACATTTGTATATTTTGAATAACATGAAAGATGTTCTTCCGTACATAGAAACTCAAACAATATCTGACCGATAGTCACCCAAAAATGAACAGAAGAAGGTTTTGCAAGAACATAATAGAACTTTCATAAGCTGGTTTAAAGAAAAAATATTTCCTGATGATAGTGCTTCCAAAACATTAAGACTATTAGCTATTAGCCTGAATCTCAATGTACCCACACTACTACAAAGCGCACATTCTACGTCGGTTGTTTAGGCATTTCTAAGACGGTTGTACAACCGTCTTTGTATAAGGCGTCGTTGAAAATCGTAACTTTCTAAGACGGTTATATGACCGTCTTTGTATTTCACTTTCTAAGACGGTCCCCTCTCTAATTAGAAGATGTTTTTTTAAAAAAAAAGGTTATTTCTAAGACGGTTTTTTGGGAAAAACCGTCTTAGAATATTGACATTCTAAGACGGTTCTAACCGTCTCCTTAGAACCGTCTTAGTTAAAGGTTTTTTTTTAAAAAAAAAATTAAACTAAGACGGTTTTTTCAAATAACCGTCTTAGTTTAAATTTATTTAATTTTTTTCAAATTTTTAAATATTTCAATTTTTTAATGTATCAATATCTAATCTAATTCATTACATTAATATTCTAATTAATAGAAGCTTTATAGTTCCTATATAAGATCCTAGTGAATAGAATTACATATGAGTCATTTACATAGGACGAAAGCACAACTAAGCAAGTAGGATACGGAGCATTATCTTTTCAATAATATCTTAATTCATAGAAAGAGTAAAAATATTAGTGAGCATGAGAGAAAACTAATAGAAACAGAATTACAAACTAAAATTAGCCAATGTCATTCTAGATGCAGCAAAGAAATATTAAGTGACGTTAGGAACAAATGGGTTCCCCAATAATTCTCATTATTACCTAATGCTTCAATTATATTCCCTAAAATTACAGCATAAAAAATTGTGTAAGGTGACCTGGAAGAACTGGTAATGTATTGTAGAATGATGTTTTAAATCTTGGATAATTGCTATTGCGGGATGGCTGCTCTTTGAATTTTTATTATTACTATTATAGTTTTAATTTTATTAAGTGAGTCAGAGAACCTTAATCTCCTATATCATGAGAAATTATTGATTTATTGTGATTCTTAATTGTTAAAGACCTAAAATAAAGAAGATTGACATTTTTTTAATGTGAGGAGGACAAAGCCACTAAGAAACAAATCTAAACAAAGCAAGAATAAGAGGTGGACATAAGTCCCGGGATATTATGTTTTTAGGATTTATTATAGATAAATATTAGGATTTATAATTATTAAGATTTTTTTCCATTAGTTACTTTTTTACTCTATTTTCCTTGGAAAGATTATTTTCAACCATACACCATGTAAAATTAGAAAAGAATATCACTAATCCAAATCTGAGTTTTGTAATCAAAAGTGAAAACAAAAATGAAAATGGACAACATTTTGTCAAACAAAATGTCCCCTAAATTTGACCTGCTGTTTGATTCCATTTTGACCTGCAAGTATTTGGACTAATTTCTAATAATGCATAATTAATTGTTTTAATGGAAAAAAGCAGCACTA
>PYAF01000279.1:102614-116632 GCA_007407185.1 Glycine tomentella
ATGCGTTATGAGAAACTGGATCAGCAGGGGTTTGCTATATGTGTTTTGTGTGTGACTTTTATGAGATTGATGTTATTTCATACATAATGTATCAAGAAAAGCGATTCTGTGCTTCCGCTGAGTTTTATAAACTATGTTTTAAACGTTAAACTGATATTATGAATGATAACACGTCGGAGGCCTACGGGGTGTTACATAAATTTTGTTAAAGTTCTTAATAAATATGATGTGAAATTATAGAACTTCTAAAAAGTAATTTAAAAATTCTAATAACACTCTCTTTTTTAGATGCTTTTATTCTCAAATGATAAGAGAATTTGAATCAAATCAACAACATTACCCTGATATTTCCTTCCTTTGATTAATTTTTATACCTATTTTGAATAGTTAAATGATGTATTTAGGCATGCTCAATTTATAGATAAATTTTTCTATAAGGAGAAGAAAATAAGAAAGTAAAATAAATTTTAGTTTTTGCCATAGTTAAAATAAACTTATATGCTTTAATTTTTATAGAAGTTCCTCATCTAACTATTCTCCAAAAGTTGGGATGATAAGTTAATTTTAACATATGAAAGAAACTCAACTCAATTTACCTTCTTATTTTTTTCTTTGTAAGTGTTATGAAAATATTTATCAAACAAAGTTATCAATTTTGGCTGAGTCTAGTTCATTTGGTTTGACTCAACATATTTTTTGGACTAATCCAATTTATTAAAGGATTGGAATTTTCCTAGTCCATCCTACAATTTAGCAAGTTGTAGATCAAACAAGTTGGTCCATGGGTCAGTCATTTTTAAAAAAAATAAAAAAGTTGAAAATTATCAAATAAATTAACTTTTATATAAATAGTTAATAACATAATTTTTTAATTATTTAAACTAAACTAAAATATAAATTATCATTTGTACTATAGTAACAAACACGTGTTAAAAATTTAAAACAAAATTTAACATATATAGACAATTAATCTTAAAATAGACAATAAGAAGACATAAAAATATTAGCTTTTTATTTATATATGATTATATTACCAAATATAAAAATTAATTAATAGAAATTAAAATAACAAATATCATACTAGAACGAGGGTTAGATATTGTGTTAGATAAAACTTAAAGTCTTTTTTATTTAAAAAAGAATAGAGAGTTTTACAAAACAAGTTTATCACATAGGTAAATAGAATGTTCTTAACAAGAGCATCCAAATGTTAACAATAGATTTTGGCAAAGACAATTTTTACAAAAACTTGTGTGTCCAAATATAAGATAGAAGTAATTAAAAATAAGCAATTTATGATAGAAGCTAGAGTAAAAGTACAATGTTTATATTGGTTTACTAAAACTGAGCTACATCTAATTCTCATTCACAAATTGTAAAGGATTTCACTAATCACAATTGATTACAAACGAGTTTTTACTCTGTCACTCCTGACTACAACTAGTATTTTTTGTCACTTCTAACTTACCCTTAATCTCTTCCATAGATCAAGAACACTCAAGTATTCTTTGATCACTAAGTCACTCCTAACTTTCCAAACAACAATTTGAATTAATACAATATTCAAATCTCTCAAAGAGAGGATATGCACTTAAGCTCGAATACAATGAAATAAATTAGCTCAGCAAAGGCTAGACTTTCTAAGTTCTGATTATGAGCGTCCAATACTTTGATAGATTTTCAGCACTAGTGAATTGTGAACTTAGTCTTGTGCTTTTTGTTAATCCTTGGGACAACTTTTATGGGTTTCAAAAAATATCCATCGTGGGATCTATGCCTTCCTCAATTAATTTTGTTATTAACAACTTGTCTTTTCTGTTATGTGACAGATTGTTGAGAGGAGATAAAGGGGACAATGATTAGGGGTGTTCATCAACCGATCCAAACCGATGCAAACCGCGGTGACCGAACCGAAAAACCGAAAACCGAAATAACCGAAAACCGAAAAATCGAAAACCGAAAAAAAACCGAAAATTTTCACCGGATTGGATCGGATTTCGGATTGGCTGGTGAAAACCGATCCAATCCAAACCGATCCAATTGTAAACCATATCTTACCCTTTATCTACTTGGGCCTATTTCCCATCATAGTCCAAAAATCAAAAATCCAATACATTGCTCCTTAATTTGTTCAATGAACGTATTTGTCTAATGAAAATTAGAAAATGATGCTTGTTTTTGTCCAATGAATATGTTTGTTTATGTTAGATACTCCTTATTTTGATAAAAATATGTCTCATAAATTTTATTTTTAGACTTTTTAAAAAACCGAAAACCGATCCAATCCAAACCGAAAATAATTGGATTGGATTGGATCGGATTTGAAAAAAATTTCAAACCGAATGGATGATCAAATGACCAAACCGAAGGAATCGGATCGGATGATTTTTTGCTTCAAAACCGATCCAATCCAGACCGCGAACACCCCTAACAATGATCCAGTGATTTTGTGGCTATCTGCTCCACTACTTGTAGACTGATTCTGTCATTGATAATATTCCATATTGTCTTTTCCTTTGTACACTTGAAATTCAAATGTTAAAGCAACTTCATACATCAACAAAGAAAATTCAAATAATAGAATGTTTTAGTGAGTGAGTCAATCTCGCAAAGTTTTCATGTGCATGACAATCATATAAATGTTAACTAATTGAATATAAATTATTTGTGTAAGTTAGTTATGTCCTTTTAGACTCATAATAACACATAGTATGTTGGTACTTATTTTCACAATATCGTTGGATGCTTGTTTAATAACAACACATTGGATGCTAAATGCATTGTTAATAAAACAAGATCCTTTTACCTTTGGACGATAACTTGTAAGAGCATAAAGATAATGAATTTTAGCATTTGAGCTTATACTAAGTATGTCATGTTTCACTTCTTATAAACCACTAGTCCTTCAACAAGCTATAGGTATTTTGTTTTATCAAAACTGTGGTTATTTTGGATAGTCCAAATATATCATATTAGACCATCCAGATCTAACAAATAAATAAGGCCCACAAGCTAACCAATCCCATCATGGACCAATTTGTTTTAGGTTAGGCAATTGTTATTTACACCTCACAATTTAACTACTATGTATTCCCTTTCTATTTTTTTCTCTTCACAATATACCTTTTTTTCATAAACATTTTAATATTCCAAAAAATATTTTCTGAAAGTGTTATAAAATTAACATATTCCAGAAAATACTTTCTTAAATTTTAACATTATGGAAAAATGCTTTCCATAAGCCAATTTTTAGTGGGGAAAACACTAAATTTTTAAGGGGACATCCTTTGCACGGTTTACGATAGTTACAATGGTGACGCCGAAGTTGTAAAGAACCTATGTGATAGGTTTTGCTTCTCACCGTCTTTAAAAATTCACTTCTTAAACGAATGAAAAACTTCACCAACAAATTGAACATGATTCTTCACTTGGAAGATTTGTTATTACTATGATTGGAGTGTCGATGCATCCATTAGATTCATACTCCTATAACTGCTTCTAGAATCTCATAATTTTATTTGTTTTGCTAGAATATTTTTAATGTGGTGAATAACATTGACAATATATAATGAAATGTATAATTAATATATCATTTTATATATAAGAATATTTTATGAACTCTATATTTTGAATTGTAATAAAATGAAAATCATTGATCGTTGTGGTATGTTTCTGATAACAAAGATGTTTATATTTCAATCTTATGTTGCATCTCCTTATCAATTTAAAATCGAAAACTACTGTTGAAGGTTACAAAAATTAAGAAATAAAATGGTAATAAAAATTGAAATATCATATTATATTAAATAAGAAATAAAGATGCTTAACTTTTCATTTTACAGAATTATAGTTTAATACAATTGGATTATTTGAATTCTTATTTAAAAGATGGAATCAATGTTAACAACAAATTCATCTCACAGTGCAAAAACGACCCTTAAAAGTTATGAAAATAGAAGAATCTTATTAAAAAAATTATTTCAGACACTACAACAAATGCGCGGATTTTCGACGGCCATTTCCGGCCACTGCAATTCCATCGGAAATGGAAGGCTTACCCACAGACGATAGCAACAATGGTTATTTGGTGGAAAAAATTGGGGTTTCCGACGGATGTTTCCGATTGCCTTTATGTCCGTCGAAATTTTAATTCATACGGAACACAAGCTAAGTCCCAACCCTAATTGAATGCACAAGTGAAATTGAAGAATGAAATCGTCTTGCTTCCGCACCCTGTGTGTCACCGCCGCCGCAAGTTCAACAACCATCAACTTCACACCTTCGTACGCCTCTTGTTCCTCCGTCACCGCACCAGAAGCTAAAGGCACCAGATATTCACTCCCGCAAAGCATACCCGTGGTTTCTTCTTCCTCTGTCTCCGACGACTCAAGCTAAACGCACACCACCAAGCACTGCGACGACAACAGCACACAACCACGACCAGGTGCGCTTTATTTCTGTATTTTTTGTGTACACTGATACATGTTATTGTTCTTATTTCCTCTCCCTGGTTGTTATCAGTCTCTGGGATGGCGCTACTGCATTTGGTGCTCCAACAGAAGGTGACTTGTTGACAATAGGAACCCTTGTTTGTGTAGCCCACCATTGATTGGCTTGATCCATAACGAAGCTATACTTTCTGGAGTGAAGGTATTTCAAGTTAATTCTTTTAAATAATTTGTGAAGCTTGATCTGTTATCAGTTTGAGTTCATCATCTAAACTATAATTGTTATTTGTATTGATTTCTACATTCGGGACTGCAAACTATCCACACACATTTGGACTGCAGATGTTAGAATGAGTTGAAATCAGTGTCATTTAAAATCTGAGATCGAAAACTGCATTTGATATACAGTAACCCTTTTTAATGAGAGTCATTTAACAAATTGTGTTGCTATTGGGAAGAAGGCTACGGGATTAGCTTTATATGTTAATGAATGATAGTTAAATGAGAAATTTGGTGTTGTGAAGAAGTATAATATTCATTTTTTTTAATCATGCGCAAAGCTAACCATCAACAAGCATTGTTGTTTGAGGGCATGTTTAATAAAGAAATTCAAAAACAGAAAATGTCATGAAAAGTATAGTAATTTATTTAAAAAATAAATAAAAGTTAAGTTAAATTTGGATGCAAACCCATCTATTGTTTTTTAGATTTTGTACAAATTGAGTTAGGTAGTAACTGAAAAATAAGGAGTAAATTTCCAAAATTATCAGTTGAAATATTATATTAAGAAAATATTATTATTGAAATAAGAGTTTCCAAAATGCATTTCCCATTGTGGTAGGTAGGTTATTCATAATGCTATATAATTAAATCTTGATCTAATGCAAGCCTTAGCTGACTCAGTACCAACTAGATACCAGATGCGAAAAACAACGGGTTGTACTAATAAAGGTGCCACACACTTGGTGACAAACAAAACCTCATAACAATTTTGGCCCTATTCTGCAGTGTTTGTAAATGTCCTCCATCATGATTCTTTTTGTTTGTTAGCCAAAATATCATTTAATTATGAGAGGCTTCCCTGCCAACTAAATCTTCATCCACGTAATTAATTATCTATAAGTAGAGTTAATGGTAGATTAAAAATAAAGGTTCATTTGTGAAGCTTTGTGCATTATTTTTACTAGTTGATCCTGACCATGTCCTTCCCTTCATATGTTAGAACATATATATCAATGTTGTACTGTACATATTAATGTCAGATGGAATCAATTGTGAATTTTTTTCCAAAAGACCAGATAGTCATGATAACTTTTTTTGTTAACATTCAAAAAGGAGGTTCATGTTTTCTTGTTTTGGGAGGCACAACATATTTTGTTGGTACGGAAGAAAATGTAGATGTCTTAATCTTGTTTCAAAGTTAAAGTTACATATTTGCTGAGCATTACATGTCTTGGATTTCTATTAAGAGATGATCATTGAATCCAATTTTGTAATATTCGTATGAATTTGAGCTTCCGTTTCTAGGCACTCATTTAAACTTATTTATTTTCAGTGGAATTAGCCCTTAATTATGCAAAATTTAACCACAACATTCTAAAACTCTGAATGTCACTGTTTCACCTGCACTAGCAGCCACAGCACAATACGGTTGTTGTGATCCCTGCTAATTATTTATGCATCATGAGTTGTGTGTGCTCATAGGATTCATCACAATGTCGAGGGTTGAAACAAATATAGCTAACCTTTTCAAATATATATATATATATATATATATATATATATATATATATATAAATTAAGCACACAAATTACAAAGTGTGAATTAACTATATTCGTTTCATGATTGCTTCAAAGATCAAAGTCAACTCTCACTTAGTAATGGCTGGTTGTGGATGGCATTTTTGGCTTCTATTTAGGAGAACATTTTTGTTCATCCTAATAATCTCCATTGCAAATGCTCAGACTCAGTCTTTTCATTATCCCAACTTCAATTCAACCTATGTAAAGCAGCTTAGCCTGGAAGGTAATGCTTCTACCTCAGGTTCTGCTATCCAACTCACAGTGAACGCAACCGATCCAAGCAACATCTGGATAGGGACTGCAGGGCGAGTGATGTATTCTGAGCAAATAAATCTTCAGGACAACATTTCAAATGAACCAAAAGACTTCGTTACCAACTTTTTCTTTGTTGTTAACTCAAATCAAAGCCAATATGGAGAAGGTTTGGCATTCTTCCTAGCAAGTCCAGATCTGCCATCCACAAATGACAAACTAGAACTAAGAGGAGGAAGCCTTGGCATTGGCTTAATGGATTTATATTTTCCGAAAGATTATCGATTTATTGTCGTGGAGCTTGACACTTACTCAAACCACTGGGACCCAGATTGCGTACATGTAGGTATAAATATCAATGATATGAACTCTAAAATAGTTGAGAAATGATGGATAAATATTAGACAAAGGGAAGTTTGTAACTGTAGTATTGTATACTATTCTAGGAGCAATATATTGAATGTGTCTTACACTAGATACAAATTCAGTGGTGAGAATGTAACACAGATTATACAGAACCTTTCATACCAAGTTAATATCACAGAGAAATTACCAGAGTCGGTTATTGTTGGCATATCAGCTGCAACAGAAATATATTATCAGGAACATACCCTGCTGTCATGGTCATTTAGTGCCACCCCACCAAGTAAGGTCGATCTGGAGAAGGAAAGCAAGTTAATCAACACAATGTTGTTGGTAGGAATTGGAATTGGTGCATGTTTGTTTTTGAGTTTGTTAGGCTTGGTGTACATTTTATTCAGGAGGATGACCAACGGAAAAGAACAAGTGAAGAGGATTGATGAATTACAAATAAGGACTGGACTAAGAAGATTAGTTATTGTGAATTGGCAACTGCAACCAACAACTTTGAAGAGACACAAAAGCTTGGCCAAGGTGGTTTTGGCGGTGTTTATAAAGGTTATTTCAAAGACTCAAACACCTATGCTGCTATAAAGAGGATATCAGCGATTTCGAGACAGGGTGTAGAATAATACAAGCTGAAGTGATGATCATTGGCCAATTGAGGCTGATATGCGCCTAGCATATAGTCTTTCCAAGCTATTAGAAGCAAAGAATCATCCACAAACAGTCTATAATTGCCATAATTGTGATGAATTATGATGAATCTTTCCTTGTTACATGTTATGTTAATTTGAGCATCTTTATAGAAGGAAAACATATGACACAAGCCCAAAATTGCAAAGCTTCCCACGCCTCCAGCATGGAACCCACGCCACTAGCGTGGAATGCAGCCTCCAACAGCAATTTTCACTGGAAGTCCACGCCACCAGCGTGGGATATGAAGTAAATAAGCATTTTGCTCTAGAATGCCACGCCACCAGCATGGGATCCCACGCCATCAGCGTGGAAGACTGCTGATTGTGTAATTCCAAAAAGCTGTTGAGGGCAGATTTGGACTTTCACTTACCCTCATATAAATACTTGAACCCAGAGCTTTGAAGACACTTCTTCAGCACGAAAATCACTTGGAAAAGGGTTTGAGAAACCTTGGAGAGCTTGGCTAGGGCTTTGGGAGTTGAAGGCTCAAGTGGAGACCCTTCTCCACCTTTTTCTTCTTTGTGCTTCAGCTGGGCATGTTTCTTTTTGCTAGTTCAGTGCCAACCATGAATAGGTTTGACTAGTTTTATTTTGTAGCTAGGGCCAAACATTAATCTATTTAGGGGTAGGCTCTACAGTAGATCATTGTATTTTTATTTTTTATGTCATAGCTAAAGAGTGAGAAAATTAGCATTACATACCAGAATCATCTGAGAGACTAGGTGCTGAGTAATGCTGCTTCATTTGATGAGCATATGTAAACATAGCTTCAACCATCAAGCTAATAAGAACCTATAATCCAATTCTTCTTCAGAAAATTCTAGCAGACTAGCTCCTGCTCTTTTGTTGATGAGTTGAACAAAATTCAAAATTCAAATTAGTAGTAGTCTACGTTGGTTTCCCTCTTCGCTCTCATTTTCTTTCACATTTCTTGGTTGCTTTATCTGACAAAATCATCTATCTTTCAAGTTTTGTCATATTCGCAAGCTTTTGCTTGTCGTCTTTGTCCATGTAGAGATTGCTGCCAACATTAGATTTTTCACTGCTGCCACCATCTCTATCAGGATCAAGAACTCCATCGTCCAACTCAGCCCCACCATGGTCATTGCTAATATTACCTCGTTTGCTCATGTCCAATCTCTTCTTCAATGGAAATGGGATGAATAACTCTGTGGTTTCTTGCTTGTACCCTAATCAGAGTCTTCCTCTCTGGAGTTGCTTCCACCATCATAGAATGTTGCACCACCCTCACGTTTGCCCTTTGAGTTCTTAGGCTTGTGCCGCTTTCTCACCAGAGAACTAGTCCTTCCAGCTGCCTCAAGAAGCATATTTTCAAAGTCTGCCATCCTCTCTTTTTTTGTTGATATATCTGCAGTCTCAAGTTATATTAATACTCCAACTGAGTCAGACCCCAACAAAAGCCACAATAACCCACATAAATGGATAATTCTATTATAAGATCATATGCCAGCATGAGTTAACTAACATATTTATCAAGTGTGTGCACATAAATAAACAGGATGGAAAAAGAGAGAGATTAATATAATGAATTTAGACTTTCTAGGTAATAATAGCATTGTTGTGGTTCATCTTTAACGATCAAAATATGAATATGTAACTCATACATTCAATCAAAGCTATAAAAGAAAATAATGAAATAAATAAGAAAACCCAAAAAAAATAAAGAAAAATAAAGGGACACCTGAGCCAGAGGCAAGAGTTGGTCCTGTTGTAGAAATTATGTAATTCAACTGGAGTTTGAGAGGTCCTCTTGAGATCACTGGATGTCTTTCGCTGTGTTGTAGTCCTTTACTGAGATATGATATTCTTGTAATTAAAATTATTGTAAATTACATTTCCCCATTTACAGAAACTAACTCCTACAAATTCGTAGAACTGCGTATATAACGCTTGACTGCTTCAATCTAAACCATTTCGGTTACATACCTTACTATTACCATACAAGTATACGGAGTATAACATATACTTCTATCAGTGTGGCATGTATTGATTCATTATAAATAATAAATAGTCTTTTTGCATATTTTCAGTGTTGCATTGTACGCTTAGACAAGTTCATCTAAGGAAAATTAATATAAGAAATACTTAAATCCCAAAGTATTTTCTCACAAATTCACATAGATAACACAGGTAGTATGACAATTTACTAGACAAATTTTATATCTAAATATATAATGCTGCATTAGTAATAGTTTTTTTATTGTGGCCAATAGCTTCATGGTGGAACTGTCGATGAACTCGGCATTCTATCCAATAATCTCATTGATAGACATAATTGATCAGTATAAGAATTAAATTTGGGTGATACCGAGTCCAGGAGCTAGTCTGCTAGAATTTCCGTTGCAGATTATAATTGTAACCTTAATATGTGAAATGAGAAAATAAAAACACCTGGGAAAGACATCAATCTGTGCCAAAACAAATGTTCTTCTTCAGTGATTGAATTGGACCACAAAGCTTACTATCAATTGGCAATGGCATGTTCTTAATTGTTGTCAGATTTTTTTGATTATCGAATAAGTTATGGGTCCTATGTTTTCAATTCCAATTGATGGCTTATGTAGGTTTGAGTTTTTTTTTCTTATTTTCTGACTTGTATGTTTTAGTTTCTTTTGTAAAATTGATTGAATATAATTAATTATATAAAATTATAGTGAAATTCATATCTATAGGCAAAAATTGATGGAGAAGGCTAACAACTTTATAACCCCCTACTACCTTAAAGTCCCTATGAATCTAACCAAAAGATACTCAAGGGGCTAAAAATGTGAAAACAGAAAATTGAAAGAGCAATGTAATTTCAGGTTTTACAATGAACATGATTTTTTTTTATGGATAAGCCAACAATGAACTTGATAAATGGTAAATTCAGTTGATACTTGTATACAAAATGCACACTGGTAACTTTTAGCTGCAAATTCAATTGCTGTCACATTTCAGAAATGTTGTATTGATAAATCTGCTTTAACACATTATACCCTCATTATACTAGCTAGGTTATATTGATAAATTTGAAGGTTCTTCAGATTTTTTTTCATCAAATTGCTATTTGGAAGGGTTTTGCTATGTTGGTAGGTTTCAAAAGAGATTAGATAAGGGGTGAGGGTTGAGCATCAAATTAGAAAAAAGGGGTGGCAATTTTGGCAAGCTGAATGAAGCATTGAACTTATAATTGCGATTATTTTGGTAGCATGCTTTCGCATGTATACCATACAAAAAGGGTTGATTGATAATGTTTTTTTTATTATTTTTCAAATAAACAGTATTTCAAAACTTAGTTTGATCCTGCAAACAGAGTGGGTATAAGGCTGACATTTTAGGTAGTTGGCCAAAGAA
Organism: Glycine tomentella; assembly: GCA_007407185.1. Classification (NCBI taxonomy): domain Eukaryota; kingdom Viridiplantae; phylum Streptophyta; class Magnoliopsida; order Fabales; family Fabaceae; genus Glycine; species Glycine tomentella. Next base: position 113,534 of record PYAF01000279.1, read on the forward strand.
AAGTAAAAGGAGATGAGCATGAAAAGGTTCAAACGATGTTAACAGTCTTGCAATAGTAAATCTTACAATTAAAACTAATTTATAATCGACAAAATCTTATGAGTATGTGTTGTGTTCTAGGCTACGGGTTTTGTGGTTTTTTTCCTAATTGACAAGGTTTTGGTTTTTTTTTACCGTGTCTGTTTCTTAAGTAATGCGAAACTGATCATCCCCTAAGAAATTAAAACTCAACTGCAGAGTGGGGAACACTTTCGCACACAATAGACCTGCATGAAGTCTCTCTAGTTTAATTAGGGCATCCCTTAAAGCAATTACATGTTTTCCCCCCCTAACCCTTTGCCACAGTCACTATGGAAAGGGGCAATCCAGTTTCACATTTTCCCCCTTTTTCTGCAATTGGTTTTACAAGTCTCATATTTGTTTGTCTGACACACCTGCAATTATATACATGTGTTTGTTACTTAAATAAATTTAATTCACTTGATGCACAAGTTCTCCTATGCTTATCCCTCTAAAAAAAAGCTGAAATTGGGTTGTGCTGAACGGTATGAAGCAGTAATTAACATTCCTTTTGAAAATGTAGAACCTAGTATGTCATTGATCATTTTATCTAGAGTGAAAGATGTTTGCCAAGACTAATTTAATGTGACACTCCACTTCCTCATCAATATTCTGAATGCTAGATTACACATTACAAAAATTCATACCATTGTTTCCATAATATCCTAATCCTATTGTATTATATAAATATATAATAGAATGTTGGCAAAATATTGTTTGGAACTTTACTGTGTAGTCAGTTGAATGCTTGGTTTGCCACTTTTTCAGGTCAGATTTGTGGGTTCGTCGCTTAGTGGTGTTTACTCTTTTCATTCTATAATTTAATTAGCTCAGGTCAGGAAATCCTTGTGTACTTGTAATTTTTTTGCATTATTTGATGTCATTATCCTTCTTGTCAACATAAGAATGATTGAACCTTCCTATATAAGCTCAATGTGAGATGAAACAGTCCATTCCCATTTGTTTTTCTTCTTTAGTAAGGACAGTCATTATTTGTTTATTGTATTTTCCTAACCTTTTTTATGTATGATAGACCCTCAAAATGATTATCAGGGTTCTAAAAATAAATATCAAATATAAGCATATGCAAGTGCAATAAATTAAAGACAAATTGTCTTTTGTCTCACTGTGCACATGACCCTCTCTCTCTATTTCCCCAACTCCAACAACTTAGAACCTAGTAGAGTAGTAGGAGCATAGCAAAACTCTGGCCTTCCTCCATCCCAAAACCAGATCCTATCTAAGTCAAACAAAACCCCTCCCATTAATGAGTACTCGTCCAACATCTTCCTCTCTCCTCTATCTATGTCTCCCTCCATCTTCACCATCATTCTCCTCACCTTGAACCTTTTCATCACACCCTCCAACTCTCAAACACCATCATGCTCTGCCAATTTAAACACAAACACACACACACACACACACACACACCTGCCCTCCCTTTCCTTCGAATAATCCCCCTGACCCATTATCATCTACTCCAGGCTGTGGCCACCCTTCCTTCTAATAATCAGCATGAAATCTGATTACACCTACAATAACCAGAAGAATTCTTTCCTTACCAATTGTAAACTAGATTCTGAATGTGCACACATCTAACATAACATTCTAATTTTTATATATGCACCAGTTCTGAATTTTTGTTATGGCAAGCAAAAATAAGCAAATGAAGATGGACAATACGTGTAACTTGTTGTATTTGTTGTTAACTCCACACTTAACAATTGGTAGTCTTTTTTTGCTATAGGCTAGTTCATTTTGTGGTAACTCAGGCTACCGAATTTGGTCTTGAAGTCAGACTGTGTAAGGTAAGGTGTTCACCTTGTACTTATTGTAGGTAATATAGTGGTATTATCAGGGCATCATGATATCTTTTTAATTTTCAACAATGTGTGTGTGCCTGTGTGTGTTAATGTACTTCTGAAAATGTATATGTGTGTTACCATATATGTAAAAATGGGGATTGGTGGGTTTTTAAAATACTTTACATAATGAACTGAGATATTTGTCAACATAAATGACTATTGACTGTTTATGTATGCGATTCATCAATGTTTTGCTTAAATACACAAAATATGAACTATATTCCTTCCAATCGTCGATGGATGTACGATAGATGCTATAGTGGTAGAAGCGGTTTGAAACAGTCTTTTGTTGATGGGGTTCATAAGTTCGTAACCAAGGCTATTCAACAACCTAGTTATCACAATGATGGGGGGATAAGATTTCCTTGTGTTAAATGCGATTGTACTCGCATTTTGGAGGATAGAGTTGTCAAAGTTCATCTCTACAAAAATGGATTCAAGCCTAGTTATTGGATTTGGACAGATCATGGTGAAGACATGTCAAATTTTGGAATAAATGACGATATTAGTTACATGGATGCATCAAATAGCGCACCAAATGTGGATCAACAAGAAGAATTTTTGTTAATGCAAGACATGGTGTGCGATGCTCTCAGACAGCCAGAGACATTTGAACCTCCAAACTCTTATACTATGGAAGAGCCTCCAAATGATGATACACAAAGATTTTACAGTTTGTTGGTGGAGGCAAATCAACCGTTGTACGAAGGGGCAGCAGACTCAAAATTGTCAATATCTGCAAGGCTATTAGCTTGCAAGTCAAATTGGAATATGCCTGACCAATGCCTAGAGTTTATCTCAAAAATGCTTTTAGATGTCACCCCTATAAAAGAGAAGTTGCCAAAAAACTTTTATGATGCAAAGAGGTTAGTATCGAGGTTGGGATTAGAGGCTAAGAGGATTGATTGTTGTGTGGATGGTTGCATGTTGTATTATAACTGTTGATTTGAAAGATTGCTGAACTAAGGGGGAGTATTTTGAAGATTAAAGACTTGGAATAGTTTTGGCTTTCAACATGATTGAAGGTTTGAAGGCTTGAAGATCAAATTTGTGATTCAATGTAAAAGGAAAAGAAGTCTTCTGTTGATCCAAGTTTCTATATGTTTTTCATTAAGTATCATTCATGCATTACATCATAAAAGCTTAAGTAATTGATTTGAAACTGAAAATTAGA
>PYAF01000281.1:0-26683 GCA_007407185.1 Glycine tomentella
CTCTGAATACTCTTAAGCCTACTCATTACCCTTCATTAAGGCTTAATCTAGGCTTAATTACATGCTTAAAACACCGGGCATTACAATCTCTGTAGCCTTTGTAATTTCCTTGGAAGTTTTGTTGAGGTCTGGTCTGATTCTGCATATAATCAGCCTCTTCTTCTTGTTGGCAATCACCATTTAGTTGATGAAATTGTTGAGGAAGTTGGCCTATTTGTTTGGTCAAGGCCTCTATTTGTTGAGTCAAGAGCTTATTCAGAGCTAGAATTGCATTTTGAGTATCCAGCTCCATTATACCTTTCCTTTGAATTGGAGATCTATCATGATGAGATTGATAATCATTGGCTGCTATGGAGTCGATGATTATAATTGCTTCCTCCGGGCTCTTTGACATCATCGTACCTCCAGCTGAGGCATCAAGAATCATCTTGGTTTGAGGTCTCAAACCACTGTAGAAAATATGTAACTGTGCAATATCATCAAAGTTATGGTTTGGACACCTACGCAATAAAGATTTGAATCTCTCCCATGTTTCACAAAGAGGTTCATTAGACCCTTGGGAAAAAGTAGCAATTGCTGACTTTGCATTTATGAATCTAGATGGAGGAAAGAATCTGGCAATAAATTTCTCCTCCACTTCTTCCCAAATGCTAAGACTTTTATTAGGTTGGGATTGAAGCCATACCTTTGCCTTACCTGTCAAGGAGAACGGAAAAGCTCTGAGATAGATAGCTTCAGCATCTGCATCAAAGGCTCCCGTGGTACTGCACAACTCCATAAACTTGGACAAATGAGTGTATGGATCTTCATGATCTAGTCCGGCAATGCTGTTGTAATGCTTTGGTCCTTGTTGATACGCATAATCACCCAGAGTCCTCCTTGGTGGTCTATTTTCTTCTCCCCCTCTATTAGCCATATTTAGGGGTGGCTTTACTAGTGACAGAGAATCAAAATAGAAGATTTACTCGGTAGCTCTTTGGTTGTTTGTTTCGTTTTTCCTTTATGGTCTTAGTAATTTCTAAGTTTAATATCGATGTAGTTGCAAGAAATTTACCTCAAAAAGGAAAAAGAACAAACTTGCAATAATTTGTAAGTACCGAGGTTAGGGAAAGTAAAATAAAACAGAAGATAATTTATACAAAATTTAAAATAACAAAAGCATAGAAAAGTATTATTCAACTGAGAAATTAAATTTGAAAGAACTGAGCGAGCGACTCAAGTCCCCGGCAACGACGCCAGAAACTTGTTAGGTATTTGTTGCGAAATAAGCACACGGCAAGTGCACCGCTCGTTTCAAGTAATAAAAGTAGGTAAGTAGAGTATCGTCTCCACAGGGATTGGCCTGAAATTCACAGTAATATTAATTCTAAGTAATTGGAAGTAACAAGAAAAGAAAATGCTTTGGAGAATTTGATTGTAATGTTGAGTGTTTGAAAGTAAGAACATAATATAAAAGGAAATAATGCAGTAAATAAATCGAAGTATTACCAATGGAATGAATAATTGTGGTTAGACACAATCCCCTTTGATCCCTACCTCTTTCACTTAACTGGTCACAAAGTTTGCTTACTCAAATGATATATCTTTCCTATTTTAGTAAATCCTAATTCCTTAGCAATTTAACCCTTTAACAAAAATCCTAATTCCTTAGCGATTCCTATCAAGCATATAAAAGACTATATCATATGGTTTGCTTATTTCTGATTGTTCAGAGAATAAATCTTTCCTACTTTAGCTAATCCCTAATCCCTTAGTGAATTAACCCTTTAACCTGAATCGAAAACCTAATTCCTTAGTGAAGTCGATCAAGTTAAGCATTTAAATAGACCATATTATAAGTTCTGCAGTCACGCATCCATATCCCTAGGTAATGAATAACTATTACTTTACTAAGATCAGAAATTAGAATCCCAACGTCCCCATTGCGAATCCTAACCCTCAATACCTAAATAGAATGGCCAATTCTAATTACGAATAAAACAATGAAGAAAAAAGTAAAATAAAACAATCAAGAAATTCTTATTCAATACCAGTTAAGTTACAGAGGAGTTCACATCAGTTCATGGCCTTCCCACAATACAAAGTTTAGCCCGACATAGACCTCAAGAACACTAAAGTTGTTGAATAATACATGATTCTCCAATAACCTAGCCTTGATTCTTGACTTCCAATGGTTTAGAATGATAAAATATGATAAGGGGAGTTGTGGAATGGTGTCCAGTGGTGTAGAGTGTAATGGAATGTGGTAGAAGGTGTTAAATGATTGATAGATGATAATTTCTTCAGTCCGAGAGGCCTTTATTTATAGATTGATTTAATTGGAGTAACAAGGCACCTTTCTCTCTGTATTTTCGAACCAAATCTTCCAAAATAAGGAAACAGCGTCTTTGTGGCGCTGATGGTGCGACAACCCACGCTGATCGTGCGGATAATTCGAATCAGAATTGCCTCCAGACCTTGTGGCACGGATAGCACGGGAGTTGGCGCGGATCGCGCAGAAGCTTCGATTAATTGTCGCTGGTAGCGTGGCTTCCACGCGGATAGCGTGAAGTCTTCGAAACTGGGCTCTATATTTTCTAAAGTGGCGCGACTTGCGCGGGATCTGGCTCGATCCGCGCAAGTCCTTCAACTTTGTTTTCTTCATCTTTTTGCCTGATTCTCCTCTTTTTGGCCCTGAAACACACAATGGTAATAAAATGATATTAAATTAACTATAAACAATAATTAAACTGATTCTAACCTATATTCCTAAGGATTTTATTGAATTATAACCTGAAACTAGCCTAAAACTAAGATGTGTTTGCAACACATCAGTATTTTTACGGCAAGCGTACCATTTTGTCGTTGTAAGTTTCAAAATTTATAAGATCGTATCCCACGGGACTTGAGCTTACTCAGTTAATCCAAATAGAATTAAACAGTTCAATAGTTATGTATAAGTAGGTTGAATGGATCTTCATTAGGTGATGCAAGTAAAGTAAAATAACTAAACTTAACGAAAAATGAAAATATTTATGAGAAAGTGGGATTGGATTTCATCATTCTTAACATTCTATATTCAATTAATATTTACCACACATAAATCATCGTCTATTCTTATTAATGCACACTAAGTTACCTCGAATCGATCCCTCGCATTCAAGTTCTAAGGATACTTTACCGCATATTTAAGTAAATACCCTAGCGTTAAGAACTATAATCACGTGCTTTTATGCAATCAAAACGTTATACCCTATTCCTAGCAATGTAACGTAATGAGTAAATTCATTCAGTTCAAACCCTAAGATTACTTTCCACTCTCACTTAGGATTTAAGTTCATGATACTAGTGATCAAATAGGATCAAGCATTAAGCGCAGAATGAAACTACCAATAAGAAATAGAACGATTCATGCATGAATATTAAAAGAAGTATAGGGTTAAGAAGATTACATCCAACCTCTAAGAAGCTAGCAAGCATGAAGAGAACCTCCTCTCGGAAAGAGTTGCTGAACGTTCCCATCCTCACTTCTCTCCGGCAGAGTTTCCACGCTAATCCTCACTTCTCTCACATTTTTAACCTACTTAATACTAATATTTAAGAGCCTAACACCTAAGAACAAGCCCTAAGCAAGTAGGGGAGGAAAAACCCTCCAAAAGGCATGCCATTTGCTTCCAATCCGTGGCCTATTTATAGGATTTGTGCACCAGCCAGCTTCACTCGCCCAGGCCACCATTTTCTTCATGTTTTGGTCGCCTAGGCCAGCTTAACATATCTTTTTGGAACTTGTAGCTTGCCCGGGCGAGCAAAATACACTATGGTTGGTCGCCTGGGCGAGTTAATGTCTTAATGTTGAAGAAAGCTTTAGGCCATGTCGGTTTCTGGGCCTGAAATGCTTGTTGCACCTCCCATACTTGCTATATAAGACTTCTTTGCTTGCTTTGATATTCGGAAGGCTCGGAAATCCACGGTGTAACACCCCGGTCGTCTCCGGTGCATTATCATTAATAATATCATACTAGCGCTATGAGCGTTAAATACACGCGGTGCGGAAGCGATAGAATCGTTTTTCTTGATTACATTATGCATGGGATATAAAACACAACACCTAAAACAAGCCACGACTGATCCAGATAAACCATACACAACATAGGCAGATATACAAAACTAAACATAGAGAATCAGGAGGAATAACATCATCTTATACATCAGGGTCTGTATATATACATACAACTCAAACACAAGACCACACATCAGTGGTTATACATCAAAATATGTACAGTACAATGGGTATACACACACCCTGTCCCCTACACAGAGAAACTAAGACCAGCTTCAACTCTGGAAGTTCTGCTCTGGTCTCCTACTGCAGCCCTCTCTCCAGCTTGTCAGCTCCACTAGGGCCTCCTGCCCTGAGGTCTCTCCTCTCCTCTAGAAGAAGCACCTGAAAACCACAAACCCCACACAGGGTAAGACAAACGTCTCAGTAAACTCAGGGTTCTGGGAGATCCTCCCTAACCCTGGTTCACCTCCAAGCACACATATAGAACACAACCATAACAAGGCCTAGGATATCATCCTGGTTGTCATACATCCCAGCCATTTGGGTCCATAACAGGATGCTCTCAGCATCAGAGGTATTCCACCTCATCCTGGCTCTCACAGCCATCTGAGACTCATCTCACAGAGGTACCTAACCTCAGTGTCAACCACTGGACACTGTAGATACCAGAGAGGCACCGCCTCATAATCTATATAACAATGCCTGAGTCAACCACCCAGGACTTTGCTCATCCAGATATGGCTCATCTAAGAGGCTCTAGGCTCTTATCCCTTTGGGATGCCCTCTCTTAGAGATACAACATATCTGCCTATCATCTGGCCTGGGAAAACCCTCCAGGACTTTCACATACACTGGCCTGGGAAAGAACCTCCTTTACAGGGCAATCACATCCAAGACTTCCAATCGCGTGCCTGAGAGGCAATCCACACAGGGAGTTCTCATCCCTCAGGGCTTCAATCATATGCCTGAAGATAACCACTCAGGACTTTCAACATCATTGCCTAAGGAGGAACATCCATGCAGGGCAATCCATCCTTATGACTTTGGTGGAGAGCAGTGGCACCTCCCAAGGAGTATCAGCCATTCCAAGGGAGTCCTCAAACTCTTCCTCTGGCTAGGGAACCTCAGCTAGCCCGATACTATTCCAGTATCCTATAGATTCCATCACAGACCATCTCATGGTCTACATCCCATCAGGGTCACTGAACACCTCATAGTGTTCATCCATCAAAGGCCCATGGCCACTCACACCTGCCACATCAGGTGTCTCATTACCCTCACACTGTCTCAGTGTCTATCCTAGGGTTCATCATTTCAGCCCAGCACACACTAGGCCATCATATATTCATATTTTTGGAACGGTTTGAGTTTCACTCCAAGTACCGTTCATCTAGCCCTCCAGGCTTACAACACATAGGTTCAATAGTAAAGGCCACATTGGCCTTTCTCTCAACTGCATGCATATACATATACACACACACACACACACACACACACATATATATATATATATATATATATATATATATAATTCAAACATGGCATGCAACCTTCACCCCACTTGGGTGGCAAACAAGAGAAAGGGAATAATCCCCAGAACGATGAGCTTACCTGGCAAGCCGTGCCTGCAACTCCAATCCTGAAAGATGGCCTGCTTCACTGACACCCGAGGTGTCAAGCCCTATCAAGGCACACAACCACAGATCACAGACCAATCCAAGCATATAAACATGCATAAGCTCACCAAGCAGTCCTCAACTGCCTCTAAGAAAGGAATCACAATCCTTTCTATCAGCCTCAAGTCATATAACTTAAGGTTCTTCAGGCTTATCCACATAAGCCTTTCCATAGACCCTCAGTTGTCTATCACAGCTCAACCATGGCCTCAGTGTCCCCACAGACTCAACACAAGCCATTCACAATAAGCTCAGAGCTCGAACAACCCAAATCCTCAGGGTTTCCATAGGGCTTGGACGGTCTATCTCACAAGACACCGTCTCCATGGCCTCTCAGGCACATCAAGCCCATCAACAAGGCTCTTGCATGTCTCAGATCAAGTGACTCAATCCAAGTAACACATGCACCACCTAGGGCCAAAACCAACAGTCACCAAATCACAAACTGAAAGCTAATCCTTCCTCCTCTCATCATTTTAAACACATCTCTCAACAGGACCCATAGCTAATTCTAGCTCTATCACAGATGGGTCACTATTCACAGGAAACCCCAAATCCCAAATCAACCGAAGAAACTCGAGTTTCTTACCTCAGTGGCGACCAGAAAGGCTCTAGGACAGCTTCCTCAAGCTCTGTTGTCCGTATCTCGCCTTGATTCCTCGCCAACCAGCAGTTTCTGAGGTTTCTCTGGAGAAAGGGATTCTCGCTCACAAAGGGGTTTCTAAGAGAAAAGATGAAGGATTAAAGCTTTCCAGGTGTTTCTCTCAAGATTAAAGGTCATTGGGAGGTGTTTGGGGTCAAGAAATAAGGTCCTAGGAAGCTTGGGCAAGTCTCCAATGGAGGTTTGGGGCGTGGGGAAGAAGAAAATAGGAGAAATGCTGAGATTTTCGTGTTTTTGGCCTTTTATAGGCCTCTGACGTGTCTTCCACGCTACCGGCGTGGGATTCCAGAGAAAAACAACTTTCTGGAACACTTCCCACGCTCTTGGCATGGCTCCCACGCTACTGGCGTGGCTGACAACAAACCCCAAAATTTTATGTTAGAAACCATGGTTATTATAGCGCCAAACCTGCGCTGATGCTTGCGCCGTTCGCGCCAGGACTTAGGGTTGTTATAGACGGAATCTATCAAAATACAAAACATGATTGGATTAATCTTCCAAACCACTTTAAACACAAGTATAAGGTGCTAATTTACTAGGTTTAGGGAAATTTATAAGCAAAGTTAATGAAATCAAAAGATAAGTGCCAGCATTTAAAACATGATTTTAACTGAAATACGACGCTTATCAAAGAGCGGTTATCTATATCATTCTAATCCCTTATTACTCTATATCAAGTCTTGAAAGCTAGTCACCCAGCTGGTGACTTACAGACCCTCAACAGGATCTATCTCTGCCTAACCAAGGCACTAGAGTCTCCCAAAGACTCTGCATAAGTCAATTCAACCAGTTCAATTGCCTTTATCCAGGCCATATATCAATAATAATCCAACTTAGCTAAAACAGTGATTTCAACATGTTTTCACTGTTTATTCAGACTCATGAATATCTTTTGTAAAAGCACTTAGGCCCATATATCTCATAATACCCATCATTTAGCCCACATTCTTCCTACTCATACATATCTCAGAGTCAAAACCAAACTTCATCTAAAGTCATGTTTCAAAGTTCATTCTTTATCAAAACCACCTCCTGAGCATACTTTTCTAAAGAACCCAAGCCTAATTCCAGCCCTAACACAAATGGGTTACTATTCATCCCATTACCAATTTCACAAATCAATCGGTAAAACTTATGTTCCTTACCTCAAAACAGTCGAGGAAGGCTAGAGGATCGCTTCTCCAAGCTTTAGCGTCCTTGAACCGCCTTCTTTTTCCTCAAAACTCAAGCTTTGTAAAGTTCCCTAGAGAAAGGGATATCTCTGATTGATGGTTTTCTCTAAGGATTGAAGCTGGAATCTAGCTTATGGAGGAGTTCTAAACAACTTTCTAGTTGGGTAAGAAGTGTTTAGATGAAGTAGGGAGGAGATATGAAGCTTCTCTGGTCGTTAATGGCAGAAAAGGCTCAGAGGAAGAAGAAAACCAAGTTTTGGCCTTCAAAACGCTTGAAATGGCCTTTTATAGGCCCCCAGCCCGCGTTCCCACACTAATCGCGCCACACCCCATGCTAATCGCGCCATTAATTTGAAAGAAATGGCTTATTGGAGCATTTTGGCGCTAATCGCGTCATATCTGGTGCTAATCGTGCCAAATGTTCGAATCAGGGAATCTCCAGGGCCATTATGGCGCTAACCGCGCCATAACTGGCGCTAATCGCACCACATGGTCGAATCCTGGCACTAACGGCGCCGCTCCTGGTGCTAATCGCGCCAAATGTTTGAAAGAAAAACCTTCTAGTGCAATCTCACACTAACGGCGCCACTCCCACGCTGTTAGCATGAGATTATTTTTTTTATTTTTTTATTTTTATTTTATTTTTTTTACAAACTTCGGTTATTATATTTCATTGTATGATGTAGGTACAAGTGAGGAGGCAAACTTGAGGACAAGTTCTTCTCAAGAAGGAGGGGATGATAGAGGTCCATGGCTAGGTAAAGGTCTAGAAAGAGAGCTTGAAGCACTTCCTTTGGTGAGCTTTAAAGGACCAATGACAAGAGCTAGGACTCAAGCACTTCAAGACCACATTCAAGCTAACTTGGACAAGCATGAAGATGAACACCAACTCAAGGATGACAAGAGCTGGATTTTGATGTTCAAGTCCAATTTAATTCAATAAATTCCAGCACTTGTTAGAAGAAATTCAGTTTCCATCTGTTTTAATTGATTACCTTGGTCTGTAATTGACTACCAACAATTCAGTTTCACACAGAAACAAGACTTGTCTGTTTTAATCGATTACAAGACATCTGTAATCGATTACATGAGCCTGAACATTGTAAATAACTCTATTTTAATCGATTACAAGTGCGAATTAATCGATTACTTCAACGTTGAAACTACACTGTGCATGTTGAGCAGCCAAGGGTCACTTTAGGGAAGCTTGCACTTCAAGCGTTAGTTGGGCTTCATTTCAATTTGCATTTTCCTTACATTTAGTGACATTTAGCTTGTAATTTCATGGCTTTTATAAGGTGCCAAAACTGAATGTAACTAACTTTGGTTCATTAATACAATTCTGAAATTGTTGTGAGAGTTTCTCTCTTGTTCTTGTGTCAGAACTTCTTGAGTCTTATCAATGGCTTCTCAATGTTATTATGGTGATTCTTTCTAGGCTTATTGGAAAAATTTTCCATGGTGTCATCCATCTTCATCCCTAACCTTTCTTCCATCTTCCATTGTTGAGTTAAAAAGCTTAAAAACAGCCTTATATTCTTGTGAAAGTACATAAGTTAGAGTACTTGAAGTTTACTTGAAGATTCAGTTTCAATGCAAGGTAGATTTGGAAAAACTAATGGCTATGGGATCAGCTATACATCAGAGCTACATCACAGCCATACATCACGAATGCTATAGACACATGACAGGTGACATATCCATGCTTACAAATGTTACTCTAAAAGATGGAGGATTTGTCACTTATGGCAAAAACAACAAAGGGAAGATAGTTGGAGAAGGAAACATAGGAGATAGCTTTAAAACCATGATAAAAAATGTTCTCTATTTGGAAGGTTTAAAGCACAATCTCCTAAGCATAAGTCAACTATGTGATAAAGGATTCAAAGTTTCCTTCAATGACAATTGTTGTTTGATATGTGATGGTCAAATCGGTGGAGTTATACATGTAGGAAAAAGAAAAGGAAGAACCAAATGCAGAAATAGAACAGTCAACACCTATCCAAAATCCTAAGGGTTGGAGAACTACAAGAGACCTCTCCCTTGAAAACATCATTGGTAAAGTTTCTAAGGGAGTTTCTACTAGATCCTCACTAAGAAATCTATGTTGTGATATGGCTTTTGTTTCATAAGTTAAACCTAAGAGCATTGACCAAGCTTTGCTTGATGAACATTGGATGATTGCCATGCATGATGAACTGAATTAGTTCAAGAGAAATGAAGTTTGGCAACTTGTTGCTAGACCCTCTTCTCACAAGCCTATTGGCACCAAGTGGGTTTTCAGAAACAAACTTGATGAAAGTGGCATCATAGTTAGAAATAAAGCTAGATTGGTTGCAAAAGGTTACAACCAAGAGGAAGGCATAGACTATGATGAAACCTATGCTCCAGTTGCAAGGTTTGAGGCCATTAGGCTGTTGTTTGCATATGCATGTTTGATGGATTTTAAACTATTTCAAATGGATGTAAAGAATTCTTTTCTAAATGGATATATTGAGGGGGAAATCTATGTTGATCAACCTCCTGTGGCTATCTTGATCGTTTGTGTTCTCAACTCGTATCCTTTTGTATCCTCATAATGTCTACATCCAAAAGAATCAAGAAATCCAAGAGAAAGCTGATGCTGAGCCTTCTAATCCTGTAGTTCATAGGCTGGACCATTGGTTCACAAATGAAGCAGATAGGATGAACTATATGCAGTTTAACACAACCAAACTTCTTTGTCCACCCAAATTCCTAAATCCTGCTTGGTTTATTCAAGAAGGATTTTACTTTCCTCACCTTCCAGAGCAACAAGGCTTAACCATGTTTGTTCAAATGAAAGGGACATTTTACCCTGATTTGGTTAAAGTCTTCTATACTTGTTCCAAAATCACTATGCATGGAACTATCCTCACTCAAGTAAATGGTGTTGCCATGGAGATTACACCAGAAATTTGGCAAGAGGTAGCCGGTATCACCTTTGATGGTGAACAAAGATTCAAAGAAGAAGCTGAAGGTTATAACAAAATGGAAACTTATAGGAGCATGCTTATTGATCCTCATATGAATGTGAGATTGAGGTTAAGCACAGGCCCTATGACTCATGAGGACAAATTGCTACACTACATCATCACCTACATTCTTACTCCAAGGACTTCAAATCATGCTCAAGCTACGGATGATGATCTTCAAGTTGTGTATGGACTGAAGAAGGGGATAAAGCTTAATTGGATCATGATCATTCAAGAAGTTATGCAGAAATCTAAAAGGCTAGTAAGCTATCCTTTTCCTTATGTTGTTTTGGTATCTATATTCATTGACTATTTTCAAGTTGATGTTTCAAATGAAGTCATGGATGACACCAATGCAAGCAACAATCAAATTAAGGAAAAGCATCTTACGAAGCTTGGTATGGTTAAAACACCCTATGGTTGGCAAATGGCTGGACAGCCTGTGCCATTAAATGAGGAAGAAGGAGAAGGAGAAGAAGAAGAAGGAAATTAATTGGGTGAAGCTGAAGAAGCTCAAGAAGAACCTGCATCGTCTGAACCGCATTATTCACCATTTGAATCCCTAATGATTCAGAAAATGGATGCTTTGTTTTCACTCCATCATGAACAAAGGGATGAAGTGAATACTTCCCTTGAAGAACTCAAAACTAGGATGAAAAATATAGAGGATAAGATTTTTAGGGATGAATCCAGGATGGATTGAATCTTGTTTTAGTCTGTTTTAAATTGTTTTAGTTTGTTTTGGTATGTTCTAGTCTGTTTTGCTTGTTTTGTTATGTTTTGATTATGTTAATTTCAATTTCAGTTCTATTTGTATTTCCCTTGACATATTAATGAAAGCATTTCCTTTTTCAATTCTTGTCTATCCCTGTCTTTTTTATTTGATATGCCAAATAGGGGGAGTAAATAATGAATTTTGATATATAAATTAATTGGTGAAAAGGAATACAGGAATATGATATGTTTTGATGATAATAGAAATGTAATCCTTAAGTCAGGGGGAGTAGGAGTAAAAGAATGAGTAATGAATGATTTGTTATGAATGATTAATGAATTGTTTATATGGATCATGAGATTTTGTAAAAACATTAAGTTTAGATTTAACACTTGGTCTTTGCAAGTGCTGAGAAAAATTTTCAGGATAAACTATTTCTTCCTAAGAAGCATGTTTCATCAATTGAGTATTTGGCATGCTCAAATCAAAAAGGGTGAGATTGTTAGAAATGAAGAAGATCATGAAGAATCAAGAAGAGGAAGATCATGAAGAATCAAGTTAAGGAAGATTACAAGTTTTGATTTTACATGCCCACTCAATTGATGGCAGATGTATTTGTTCAATCTTGGTTCAAGAAGTTAAAGCCTCTTATTCCTCACTTAGATTGATTAACTCATGCATTCATTCATTCATTAAATCATGAATAAGTCATATGATGTTATTAATCAATTGGTATGACATTAAGGAAATAAGGTATTCATAAAAATCATTTTTCACTGTTTTAATCGATTACCAATATGATATAATCGATTAAATGCATATAGACAGAACTGCATATTGCCAATATTTTGTAATCAATTAAATTAGTCTGACTATGTTAAGTCGTTCTGTGATAATCGATTACTTCACGGAATAATCGATTATCTGAGTCTCTGCATAATTCACAAAAGCATTTTTATCTGGTTTAATCAATTACCAGATTGTTGTAATCGATTAAATATGCATTGTTGAGTTTTTCACACTTCCTGTGATAATCGATTATTTGAGGCATTAATCGATTACAATAGTGTATCAGAAAATCCTAACCTCCTAGAATAATCGACTACAAGAAGAATTAATCGATTATTTGTTCTTGAGATTTTTTCCAGATTTCTGATGAACACTTTAATCGATTATTTTAGAATTTTAATCAATTACTTGAGTTAAAATAATCGATTACATTTATGGAATAATCGATTACAGGTAGTTAATTCTGTTTGTTATAAATAGAAGAAGCTTATTCTGTTATAAGAAGAATATTGAGTCTTCAAACAAGCCTTGTGAAAATCACTTTCTAAGAATTCTAAAGTCGCCAAGGCATATTAGAATCATAAAAAGTAGATTCAAGAACCATGATGATTTTCATTTGTTGAGTCATCTACTCCGTGTGAAGTTTGTGTTCAAGCATTTTGTTAAAAGATTTCACTAAGAAAGATAATGGCATTCATTCTCAGTCTGGTTTGATCATTTAATTTCGTTCATTGCACTGAGGAATTAAAGGTGATATCTTTCTTAAATCATTTGCTTAGATGTTTTGAGTAATATTGTTTGATTTTGTTGTTGTTTTTTCATATAACAAATAGTGATATTTAAAGCTTTGCTAGATAGGTTTCTAGTGGTTAGAACAGAGAGGGGATCTCTGGTTCTTGTATCTTTTGAAAAGTCTATAGGTTTAGATTTTGAATTTTACCTAGGGAGGGTAAGAGAGATCTTTGTAAGCTTGTAATGATATTATATTTGTTATAGTGGAAACTCTAATCAAGGCTGAGAGGTGAACCAGTATAAATATTGTGTGATTAAATATTTTTGTTCATATTCATATTGTTTTTGAAGTTTTATTTTTGTTCATATCACAAGATTGGTTATTGCTCAAGAGTGGTTTGATTGAGACAAAGGTTGATTTTAAAAGTTTGATTTCTTAATTGGTTTAAGATACGATCCTTCTTTCAAAGACTTCCGATGTGTTAGAAATTTGTTTTAAATTTTAAAAACTTTGAGGTAAAACCAATTCATGCCCCCTCTTGGTTATTTGCATAAGTGTTCATTGTATTTTCATCATTGACATTTCAAATTCTCTTCGCATAACTGCATCAATTTCCTTGCAAAGCACATGGTTAGCTGAACCAAAGATTATATCATCAACATAAACTTGAACCAATAAGATATCATTCTTTTGCCTTTTGATGAACAAGGTTTTGTCAACATGGTCCCTTGTGAAAGATTGTTCAAGTAGAAACTTGCTTAGTCTTTCATAACATGATCTAGGAGCTTGCTTCAAACCATAAAGGGTCTTTTGAAGTTTAGAAACATAGTTAGGATGTTTAAAATCAGTAAAATCAGGAGGTTGTTCAACATATATATGCTCCTCAATGTATCTATTTAAAAAGGCACTTTTAACATCCATTTGAAAGAGTTTGAAATCCATTAAACATGCATTAACAAGCAATAACCTGATTGCTTCCAATTTTGCAACTAGAGCATAAGTTTCTTCATAGTCTATGCCTTCTTCTTGGTTGTAACCTTTCGCAACCAATCTAGCTTTATTTCTGACTATGATTCCACTTTCATCGAGTTTATTTCTGAAAACCTGTTTTGTACCAATAAGTTTTAGAGACGATGGTCTAGGAACAAGTTCCTAAACTTCATTTCTCTTAAACTGATTTAACTCATCATGCATGGCATGCATCCAATGTTCATCATTTAAGGCTTGATCAATATTCTTAGGTTTAATTTGAGAAACAAAAGCCATATCACAACATAGGTTTCTTAATGAAGATCTAATAGATACTCCCTTTGAAACTTCACCTATGATGTTGTCAAGTGATAGATCTCTTGTTGTTCTCCAATCTTTAGGCTCTTGAACAGGAGTTGATGGTTTTGTTTCAACACTTGGTTCTTCATTCTCTTTAATTAAGGAATCATTCAGCTGAATAAATTCTTCCATTGGACCTGCATCTATATCACACTTCTTTTCCTCTTTAGAGGGATTAGACTCATCACAAATTACATGTACAGATTCTTCCATGCACATTGTTCTTTTATTGAATACCCTATAAGCTTTACTATGTAATGAATATCCAAGGGAAATTGCTTCATCAGCCTTAGCATCAAATTTTCCAAGTTATTCTTTCCCATTGTTTAATACAAAACACTTGCAGCCAAAAGCTCTCAAATGAGAAATGTTGGGTTTTCTACCTTTGTACAGCTCATAAGGAGTTTTCTTTAAAATAGGCCTTGGTAAGTAATCTATTCAAAGTGTGGCATACTGTATTTACAACATCAGCCCAAAAATATTTTGGCAAATTTGTCTTATTAAGAAGAGTTCTTGCTCCTTCTTTAAGAGATCTGTTTTCCTCTCCACAACACCATTTTGTTGAGGTGTTCTTGGAGTTGAAAAATTGTGGTTAATTCCATTTTCTTCACAGAATTTTTCAAAATGTTCGTTTTGAAATTCTCCACCATGATCACTTCTTATTGAGATAATTTTGCTACCTTTTTCATTTTGTGCAAATTTGGCCATTTTTCTAAATGCAAGAAAAGCATCACTTTTGGATTTTAAAAACAGAGTCCAAGAAAATCTAGAGTAATCATCAACAATGACAAGCCCATAATAATTGCCACCTAAACTCATTGTTCAAGAAGGACCAAACAAATCAATGTGCAGTAATTCAAGTGGTCTAGAGGTGGAAACAATGTTTTTACTTTGAAAAGAGTTTTTAGTTTGTTTTCTCTTTTGACAAGCATCACAAAGTTTGTCCTTTTCAAACTTGAGTTTGGGCAACCCAATTATTAAATCTTTTCTAATAAGCTTGTTTATGTGATGCATGCTTATGTGACTAGCCCTTCTATGCCATAGCCAAGATTCATCAATCTTGCTTATAAGACAAGAAGTGTTGTGGAAGAATGCATGATCAATTGAAAGTAAGTAAATTTTACCTTTCCTTTTACCTATATAAATTACTTCACCACTTTTCCCATCACAAATCATGCAGCAGTTCTCATTGAATGAGCCTTTAAATCCTTTATCGCAGAGTTGGCTTATGCTTAAGAGATTGTGCTTCAATCCTTCTACATAAAGAACATTTTTGATCTTTGTTTTAAAGCTATCTCCAATGTTGCCTTCTCCAATGATCTTTCCTTTATTATTATCCCCACAAGTGACATATCCTCCATCTTTAAAAGTTAAGTTTGTAAGCATGGACATGTCTCCTGTCATATGTCTAGAGCATCCACTGTCAAGGTACCATATTGAGGATCTAGCTCTTAGACATACCTGCAAAAATCAAATCAATTTACAAAGGAAGGTACCCAATTGAGGTTGGGTCCATAGGGGTTAGCATTTTTCTTTTTCTTTGGAATCCAAATGCAATCTGCATTTGGCACATAGACTGCTAGCATAGCATTTGTATGATGTGTGTCCCTTCTCCATACAATAGTTGCAAATGATAGATTTTGATGTTTTTCTAAAGATTGCATTTTGATTGATCTTTGAGTTTTTATACCACTTTTGATTCTTCTGCTTTGGAGGCACAAATACAGTTTTTCCAAATGATTTTGAGCCTTATTTGTACCTCAAACCAGAAGTATCTCCAGCATATTTTTGCACACTCAACATTTCAGCCAAGTTGCATTTTCCTTTGTAAAGCTTTCTCAAAAGATCAATTAAATCATTGTTCTTAGATAAAAGTAACATATACTTTTCTCCTTGACTCTTTTTGTAATCATCAAAATCTTTTTGTAGCAAATTATATTTGTCAACATTTGTAGAAGAAGAAACACATACACATCCATTTAAATTGCAACTTGAAACAAGTTTTTCATTTTCTTCTTTCAAGTTGCAAATCTCAGGTTGCAATTTAGTTATTTTGCAACATGCCATCTAAGATTTCCTTTAAGCTTGTTATTGGATTTTGCAAGCTTTTGGGCTTCCTTATGCATTTCTTGGAAAGCATTAATAGCTTGTTCAAGTTCAGAATTTACCTCATCTCCATCACTTGATAGATCATCATCATCTTCATTGATAGTGGAGGTGAGACACATGTTGGCTTCTTCATTTTCAGTTGAAGATTTTGAGGTAGTTGACTCATTATCTTCCCATGCTATGTAGGCTCTTTTAGATTTCCCTTCCTTCCTCATCTTGTTCTCCCCTTGTTGCTTTTTCAAGTAGATTGAACATTCAGATTTGATGTGGCCAGGTTTACCACATTCAAAGCATGTAAAATTGTTGTCAATCTTCTTGTTGTTGTTGTAGTTGTTCTTGCTGGTTTTAGTGAACCTTTTGTTTTTGTTTTCCTCAAGAACTTGCTGAATTTTCTGACAACTAAGTTCATGTTGTCCTCTTCATCCTCCTCACTTGATTCTTCCTCTTTTTCAGCTTTTGAAGTTGCAGCTTTCAATGCAATGCTTCTGTTTTTCTTTTCTGCATCTTCATTACACGTTAGTTGAGACATTTGAAGCTCATATTCAAGTAGCTTACCAAATAGTGTAGCCATGGACATCTTTGATAGATCTTTGGATTCCTTGATTGTTGTCACCTTTGGTTGTCAAGGCCTTGTTAGACACTTCAAGATGATGATGTTTAATTCTTCAGTATCAAAGATCTTCCCAAGACCTAATAGATGATTGACAATATGAGTGAATCTTGTCTGCAGTTGAGAAATGCTTTCATTGGTGTTCATCTTGAACATTTCATACTCATGGATCAATGCATGCTTCCTTGATCTCCTAACTTCTTCAGTTCCTTCATGAGTAATCTCCAGCATCTCCCACATTTCTTTTGCATTTGTACATCTCAGTGTTCTAAAAAATTCATCAGAGGAAAGTGCAGAGGTGATCATATTTTTAGCTTTGAAATTATATTGGACAACCTTTTGTTCAGCATCTGTCATCTCATCCCATTCTTTGGGAATCAATTCATTGGCAACAATTTCTTTGGAATAAAAGGACACTTTTCTATAGCATTCCAAGCACTTGGGTCATTTGATTGAATAAAAATCTTCATTCTAGTTTTCCAAAACCTGAAATGTTCCCCTTCAAACATAGGAGGTCTGTTTAAAGCAGCGCCTTTCTTGAAGGTTATTTGTGAGATATTCATTTTTCTTTTTATTTTTAAGAAAAACTAGTGATCTTGAATAACTTTCAAGAACCAGCTCTTGATGCCAATTGAAAATAATAGGAATACTTCACAACAAGAGGGGGGTGACTTGGTTGAACCTTTGTATTTTTTAAAATCAAATTCAAATAAGAGTTTCAGGATCTTTATCACTTTCAAAACCAAGAAATCAATTTACTCAATCAAATGTCTCAGTCTAAGAATTCAATAGATCACAACTGAACTTGTTGAACAATGAATATGACTCAAAGAATTAAAGATCAATGAATAAGATAAGAATAGATATATAGAAATAAGAACACAAGCAATTTATACCGGTTCACTTCAAAACATGAAGCGACATCCAGTTTCTTCTAATTCACACTGAATTAGAGTTCCACTATTATAAATTGTTCTTACAAGCTTTTACAAGAACCTCCCTTTATCAACACTAGATAAAGAGCAGAATTATAAAATCCTATTAGACTTCTAAGGAGAAAGATTCAGAGAACACAACTCTGATCTTTAAGCTAGAGAACTCTTCTCTAGTCCCAAGCAAGAAGAACCCAATTACAATAGCCAATATTAACAGAATTTGAAAACATAATTACAATCAAGGGGTTAAGGAAAGAAACAACCTGATGATCCAGTGAATGACATGTAAATGAATGAACAAATCAGGTTGAATGACAAAAACAAACTCAGAGCATTTTTTTCCTTAACCTTTGAAAGAGATTTCTTGCTTAAAGAATCATTCAAATACCCATGAATGTTTTAGATGAAGCAAGAACTCGTAGAACCCAGAAATTCACTTTGGAAGTGTTTAGAAAGCTTGTGTATACTCAGAAATACGAATTGAAAAAGTTGTAAAACAAGCCAAGCTTCCACTTCTATTTATAACAGAAGTTGTAACTAACTGTAATCGATTACACGCTCCAAATAATCGATTAACACGAGTGTGTAATCGATTAAATTAATATATAATCGATTAAAGTTTTCAAGAAGCATTCTGGGTTTTCACCATGAGCAAAATAATTGATTACCCCGAGCTGTAATCGATTAAAACAGAAATATTTATTCTCAAAGTGAACTGTGTAATCGATTACTGGATATGGTAATCGATTAAGTCAGGAAAACATAATTTTCAGTTTGAACTATATAATCGATTACAGTTTCTGGTAATCGATTATTCCAGGAAGACTTAAAAACTAATTTTAACTAAATAATCGATTACGGAAGTTCAATAATCGATTAAAATTCATAACAAAGCAATTCAGTCCTATGCAAAGACAAAATAATCGATTAAACCGATAAGTAATCGATTAAAATGTTTATGAAGGTTTTCCAGATTTGAACGAAGAACAAAATAATCAATTAACCCTTTTTTGTAATTGATTAAATCAGTGAAAAACTTATTTTTCCAAAAACCTTTCAATTCAATTAAAACCTTAGTTAAATGTTAAAAGCTTTGTTCGATTTTAATGAAAAACACTTAGTTAATTCAATGAATGAATGAATGAATGCAGGGATCAATCAGATAGCTTTCCTTTTACATAATATTTCAATTCCAAGTCTTCAAGTCTTTTAAGCATGTTGAAAGCTCAAAACATATCTTGAATCAAAGACTTCCAAACTTCATAAAGCTCCCCCCATATCCAACAAGGTGAAGGTGCAGCAAAAGAGGAGTGTTGCATACTCGGCAAGTGCTCAAGTAATAAAGTGATGAGAGTTATCGTCCCACGAGGATTGTTTGACCAATTAAATCATAAATTGTATCCTTAGGTTGGATGACAAAAGATATTTGAGAGAAATGTTGTTGGACAAAGTAAAATAAAAGCTAAATATAAACATAAGGTATTGTAAACAAAATAGATAATGGTTGTACCAAACGTAAGCTAATGTAGCTAGGGAGACCCACACCCCATGCTCCTGACATTCTTACATGGATCATTTACTACATTCATCAATACTCGCTACTCAATCATGCATCCTCATTCAATAATAGTTAAGCCCTAATCCCTTAGTGACATTAACCCTTTAACCCTTTTCAATACCCTAATCCCTTAGTAGCATTTATTAGGGTAAGCATTAAGTGATACACTAGAAAGATTACAAGCCTACATCTCTATCCCTAGGTGATGTAAAACAAGTCACCACACTTGGTTCCAAGAATAAAGCCCCAATATCCCTATTGTGAGCCCTAGCTCTGAGCTCTCAACTAGGTTGATCAAGTGTAGAGAAGAGATGAAGACATTCAAGCAAAGTGTATTGAAATAACTTGGCATAAATGAATAATAACACTCAATCCAATCCAAATGCAAGTAACATTGAATGTTTAGCACTAATTACAAAAGAAAACTAGCCAAACCTAGTCATGGAATGGCCTTGGTACAACAAAAAGAAGCATGCTTGCTGATATACAAGAAAGAAGAGGCCCTTCACACCCAAACCCTAGAATCAACTCCCAAGCTTTCTTCTCTTTCCTTTGGTGAATATTTCGTCCAAAAGATCCTTTGGCTATTTATACTTGGGTAAGTGAAATCCCAAGTTTGGCCCTTGACAACATCTATATTCTGCAGAATCGAGTCACGGCGCGGATCGCGTGGCGTTTGGCGCTGATGGCGCCATATTTTAACTCTGGCGCTGACCGCGTGGGATGTGGCGCGGGTCGCGCCACCTTCATTCTTCATGTCTCTTCACTTGCGCTGGCCGCACTGGATTTGGCGCTGCTCGTGCCACCTTGGCAAACTGGATGAAGCTTGAGGCGCGAGACTGGTGCCCATGGCGCCAGATTCCAGAGAGTGTGGCGCTCTTGGCGTGGGCCTGGCGCTGATGGTGCCATATCCCAGAACCTGCCGCGTTGGTGGCGCGGTTCTGGCGCGAATGGCGCCACTAATCCCAGCTGGCACTGGTGGCACCAGATACGGCACTGGTTGCGCCACAACTATTCTTCTTCATCTCTGCATCTCTTTTACTTCGATTTTACCTGCCAATTATTTCAATTTTTACCAAAATATATCATTGAAGCATATGAGTCACATTCACACCAAATGGAAGCTATTTATCATATAAAATGATGCATTTAATGGCTTAATTGAGCTTGGAAACATCATGTGCTAGGCACATATCAAACAATTCCCAGATTTGAACATTGCTGTCCTCAGCAATAACAAAGATCTTGAACAAGGGATCAAGGATAGACATTCAATCCTAACATCACAGAAGAAGTCATAAAATCTAAAATTGCTATACATAACTGAGCTTTTGTATTAAACTTCAACAATGCTTTTCAATTTCATCACAAAACATAATCCAGCTTGAACACCCTTACCAGATAAAATTCACTCATCCCTCAAGTGTCTAGGGTGCAATCAAGATCACTCTCAATCTCTACAGCCATAACACTACCATAGGCTTGACCATATTCTCAATTTTACTAAGAAAAGACAACACATGCACACTTGATCAAAAGGGATTTCAGTTAGCTTGGCGCTTGGCTGAAAGGTGGATATATATTTGGAAAGTGACTGAGCAATTGTTGAGATTGAAACATCATCAACTTTTCCATTCATTCAGATTTTCATTCTAATTTCCATTCCACTACCTCTTTTCAGCATTTTCGTTTTCTTTTATACTTCCCTTTTCATTTTTGTATTTTCCCTTTTTCTTTCATTTCATTTCAGACCATCTTTTGATTTTTCTTTCTAACACTTTTCACCTGAATACTTTTCCTTCATCCACAAATCATATTTGCATTCCAATCTCAACTAGGGTGAGGTTATGATAATGGTTTACATCAATTCTTTATCAGGTGTTTGAATAATTAGGTCTTAGGCTCAAGGGGCTAGCAAAGGATCATTATTTCCAGGGAAGGCTATTTAGCTCAAGCTTAAAAGAATAAAATTGCCTTTATCAAATCATGTATGCATGCATCATAGAGAAACAAGGCAAGTTCTGGAGTGCTACTACTGTGAGAACTCTCTAAAAAGAAAATTTTCTGTATAGGCACAATTTTCTCACAGGCTATAGTATCAAGCTAGATTTGTTGATTCAAAATCAAACATCATATCCATTCTAACAATCACTTCAGTCATGCAATAATTTCAGATTCCAATCATTATTCATGCAATGTAATTCTAGAATGTTCTTATCACAATTTCCCTATTCTCAATCAATGTTTTTACTGAATCAGCTTTGTCAATCTGGGTCATGCTTTTATCAAAAGTGTCTAATATGTACTCCTACAGTGTAAGTTAGGAATTAGACAGTAAGTTACTTATCCACAAAAAGAATTTTTGACTCCAAAAATAATTTCAGACGTTATTTGAGGACACAAGATAAACAAAACATCATTCTAATATAAATCCCAAAATATGTACCAAGGTTCAATGCAAACATCAACTAAAACTGATAGATAAAATAAAGTGACACAGAGCTAACCACAGAGCTCAGCAAACAAGATGTGTAGGATCTAATGTGCAAAAATCAAAATAAACATAAATAAAGGATAATGACAGTAAATAAAATGCAACAATAAAATCACTCCTCATGCATGGGATCATCTGCTGGTGCAACTGGTGGCTCTGGGGGGTCTGCTGCAGGTGGAGATGCTGGTGGACATGCAAATGAGAGCGGAGGAGGCTGTGGTGGTGAACCATGGGGATCAATGGCCAGGTGGTGGCACACAGCAGTGAGCATCCTTGTCAGATCCTGGAGCTGCTCCTGCATCCTCTGGATAACAGCGGACTTGTGTGACAACTGCTGCTACATCCGCAAGTATGTGATGGAGTCCTCAAATATGTGCTCGTGGGAAGGAACATGGCTAGGAGCAGAAGGTGCGTCCTGTGCTGGTGGCTACTGAGTGGAAGTGTCTGTCTGCGGAGGTGGAGGAGAAGGCATAGCTGGGGGTGTGGGAGGATGGACAGGGACCTCAGCATGTCCCTGGGGCATCGGGCGCGGACTCCTGGCGTCCATCTGCTCTTGAGTCATCTCTGATGCTCGTATAAGCTGCTCCTTCATCGCGTTCTTCAGAGAATCTGCGTAAGTCTGCGGTGTCATCGGAGCAGCTACTGGAACATCCATAGGCTCATCATCAGGGATGATGACCCCAGCACGCCGGCACAAATGAAGAATGAGAGAGGAATGGGCCAGAAGGGAGCGACTGTTGCCGTCCTGGATCATGTGGATGGTCCTATCAGATAGGGCCCGAGAGATGTTGAGGTTCGCATCCCTCATTAGTACAAAGAGCATCGCTGCCCTCTCCACATTCACATTGGTCAAATTCGTCGATGGAATGACCGTGTGGTTAACGAACTGGTGCTAGAACTCTGCTTCTCTTGTGAGGTCGTGCCTGTGCAGCTTCTCTGGCACCCAATCTGAGCCGGTCTTCGTCTTCCATGCTGTGAATCGCATGGTGACGCCATGCCTCAGCTCATCAGCCATCCGAGGCATGTCATCCCGGTACACACTCCTACCGGTACTGGCGATGGGCTGCATCACGTTATAGAGGACCACGAACCGACAGTGGGCGTTAATCTCATGTGAGGTCCCCAGAAAGTCCTCGATGGCGTAGTAGTCGAAGGGAACCTGCACACCTCTAACCCAGCTAACCCTGTTAGCCTCCACCGTGTCCCTGCTCACATTAGCCAAGAACTCCTTTAGAATGGAGCTGGAGCTTGGCTCTGCGAATGTGACCAGGGTCTGCCACTGTTGCTGGATGATCAATCTCCTGATAGGAGAGTCCTCTGGAAATGAGTCCCAGATGATCCGCTTCTCCAAGATAATCTTCTTGGGCAAGTACCACTTGTGGAAGCGGTCCTCAGCCTCCTGGGATCGGAATCTGCTGTCATCCAAGCCTGAAACTCTGGGCCTTTTGCTGTTGGGTGTGGCTGAGCTTTTCTTCTTCTTCCCTTTGTCAACTTGCTTGCCCTTATCAATCCGCTTGCCCTGAAAGTCATAGACCAAAATTCTAGACAACAAGGGTTAACAAATTTGTAAAATAGATTATGGCCCATGCACTAGATGATGTGAATTCCCAGATTTATAAGAAGCTATGTCATTGTTGAGAAGAGGATTAGACAAGCATAGCCATGGTAAATGGAAGCAATGGAAGAACTGGCATACATAGGCAAACCCAAATTTATAAAAGGAATCCACCAAAGCAACTCACAAAAATAATTGCACAGCATTTATGCAGCATCCAAGGGACACAATCATAAGCATTTATATATATACCTTGATTCCCAGATTTAATTGAAACTTATTGGTCACAATGGTGTAAATTAGCATATTCAATGATTTCAATCATGGAAGCAGTCGCAAGGAATCCATGTGACTGGTTAAGAGAGAACATTCAGGTGCATAGCAATGGTTCAAACCATTTAAGGTTAGGCAAACAGTGGTAGAGACCAGAATGACCAAAGACAACTCTAAAGATTGATTTCTAAACTTGAATTTAGCAATAGCCTACCCTAGCATCCATGCCAAACAAAACAGAACCATTGGTTAAAGTACATGGCATAATCAGGACATTCACAGTATAAGAGCAGGGTAAAATTGAGTGCATACAACAGTACATATCAAAACCTCATCAAAGTGTTATTCTATTCAAGCATTAGAAATTATCTCAGAGACTTAAGGAGTAGCATCCTAGAACCACCATAGTGAACTGTTCTAAGTCAATCCTATCCCCAGATCTGAATCAGACCAAATTGAAGGCAATTGGCAGCATGGAGCACCCCACATTAACAGACATAGTGAATCCAATTTGAACAAACAATGATATGAGGCAACAACAATGCACACAGAGGAAAACGTCATCATGTGTATCTTATCATTTGTAATAGTAATTGTATTTAGGGATAACATAGGTGCCACACTATCACAAGACTATACCAAAGCCACAATTCCTAGATTTAATTACAACAGTGAGTACATTTCAATTAGGCTTTAATGAGTTCAAGATGGCCACATCTGAAGAATACTAGCATAGCTAATATATCCCATCAAGCAATTGATAGAAATGATAGCTAAAGGAATGGTCAAAATCGCAAGCAGTGACAAGTTGAATGAACAAGCATGGAAATAATTATGAACTATGTAAGCAATTCTATGCAGACCAAGTGAAAACCAGCACACATAGCAACCCATCACAATGCATAAAACCAAATGGAATGCCTTGCGGAGATGACAACTACTGAACCAAAGAAACCCAGCAAATGCTATCCGCGCGGACTGTAGCGCGGTCAGTGTGAGCTGGGTTCAAGCCCTAACTAGTTCCCAACGATGCTACCCCCTCTAGAACCCAAAACTATGCAATTCAAACAGCATAATGGTGAAGGACAAGTGCAATGTACTTACCTTATCACCCGCCATATAGATTGAAAGCCACAAAAATTGATGGTGAACGTAGAGAAGCCCAAACACGAAAGACACACAAGATAGGAAAATGAGAGAAACCTAGAACTAATGGGATTACTGAGGGTTTTAACAAAGATGAATAAGAGTGATCGTTGGGGGTTTTGGTAGTTTTGGTAATGGCTGGGGAGAGGTTAAGGCTTCAGAGCGGTTATGGAGTGCAAGGGAGTGAAATGAAGTGAAGGGGCGCTGAGTTTTTCATTTTAAAAACTGATCGCGAAAAGCCGCGCGGATCGCGCCACCAACGGCGCGGAACGCGCCAACAACTATGAATTAACGCTGTCAGCACCGGATCCGCCGCGAGTTGCGCCCCATTCAAGAGAATCCTCATTTTCCAGGCCATCATTGGAGCCGATCGCGCCGTAGATCACGCTAACCGCATCACTTTCTAGAGACCATGCTATTTGAAGCGTGCTACTGGCGCTGACGGCGCCATGTACCGCGCTAATCGCGTGGAAATTCTCAGCTGACGCGGATCGCGCCAGACTGCTACCCCAGCCTCTAACTGGCCTGAATCAACTCAATCCTTCCATATAACCTCTGACAAATCCATATGATTATAAATTGACCATCAAACCACCTTAGCTTGAGGAATAACACAAAAGTAATAGCACAAAAGAATAACATCAAATAACCTATGAACCTAGAATTAAAACAACCACAAATCAAAGCAAAACGTTACCATGCATCTAGGAAAACACAAACAAGCACTATAATAAACACAGATACAAAACAAAATTGAGTTGCCTCTCAACAAGCACTTGTTTAACGTCACGAGCCTGACGTACCATCCTCTAAGATTAGAGGATCTCAAAGGGATTGTAGAACATCCCTATCAGTTGGACCACCAAAATAAGGCTTCAAAGGAACAAAGATGTCCTCCATGAGTCCATCCCCAGGCCTTATCAGTTCCCTATTCTTCTCAGTCCTATCTAGTTCTTCCTCTTGTTTTTCTTCTGGTGGTGATCTGGAACTAGATACTTCCGCTTCCTTCCTTTGTTTCACTAACTTCCGATTCCCCTTAGCAATCTTTCAAGGATCAAGCTGAGGATTCACGGGTTAGCGGTACCTCGCATAACTCGGGAAGCAGGTTAGTAACAAAATAAATCCAACTTTAAAGATAAAATGTTATAATGAAATTGGCTAAAACAATCCCTGGCAACGGCGCCAAAACTTGTTGCGTACTCGGCAAGTGCACCGATCGCTCAAGTAATAAAGTGATAAGAGAGAGTTATCGTCCCATGAGGATTGTTTGACAAATTAAATCATAAATCGTATCCTTAGGTTGGATGACAAAAGATATTTGAGAGAAATGTTGTTGGACAAAGTAAATTAAAAGCTAAATATAAACATAAGGTATTGTAAACAAAATAGATAATGGTTGTACCAAACGTAAGCTAATGTAGCTAGGGAGACCCACACCCCATGCTCATGACATGCTTACATGGATCGTTTACTACATTCATCTATACTCGCTACTCAATCATGCATCCTCATTCAATAATAGTTAAGCCCTAATCCCTTAGCGACATTAACCCTTTAACCCTTTTCAATACCCTAATCCCTTAGTAGCATTTATTAGGTTAAGCATTAAGTGATACACTAGAAAGATTGCAAGCCTACATCCCTATCCCTAGGTGATGTAAAACAAGTCACCACACTTGGTTCCAAGACTAAAGCCCCAATATCCCTATTGTGAGCCCTAGCTCTGAGCTCTCAACTAGGTTGATCAAGTCTAGAGAAGAGATGAAGACATTCAAGCAAAGTGTAATGAAATAACTTGGCATAAATGAATAATAACACTCAATCCAATCCAAATGCAAGTAACATTGAATGTTTAGCACTAATTACAAAAGAAAACTAGCCAAACCTAGTCAT
>PYAF01000281.1:51645-71807 GCA_007407185.1 Glycine tomentella
CCCCCCCCCCCCCCACATGACCAACTCCACATTTGCTTTCACAGTTAGCCACCATATTTTGATTGCATTCCTCAAACGGTGTGTTATCCACATCATGATCACGTCACATTCAAAATGGTCTCACCATGATAAGACAAGAAGTTAAAATCCCTTCCTTCTCCTTCCGCACATCACAACCAATTTTAATCACATAAAACATCAATCCTCAACACATAATAACACGTGCACTATGCACCACAAATCCCATCATGAATTTAATTCATGACATTCACCGTTTTATTATGTCTTATTAAGATCTTCAGCCTCTCACATTTTATGTCAATATAGGTCCAAGGTCTTTATCTCCCATGCTAGGGTCCTAAAGCCAACATTTAAGTCCATTGAATGTCTCCCATATGCGTTTGGATACCTAATTATACTAAGTCCAAATCATTATTATTATCATATTCAACTCCTTTTAAGCGTTAGTTCACTACCTCTTATAGTGAACATCAATACTTACGATAAAAAGTTCTAGTCACGCTAATGCACTCTACTTGTGTTCATTTATCCCACCGTAAGGATCCACAATCCTAAACCACTAAAATCAATTCACAACAACACACATAACACCAAATATTCGAGTTCTAGCACACAGTTGTCCCGAGGATCACATTCCTCTCGATCTCCAATTCAATCAATCACAATTCAATATACAAAAAATAGGAAATTCAAAGGACTTAAACCACAATTAATTCAACAATTCTATAACAAGATACAAGGGTCTACCTTTAGGGTAGAACTACTCATTCATGATCCATAAACTAAGTTAAATTCATACTCACAAAGTAATTAAATTAACCATATCTCATTGAATTTTACACCTCAAAACTTATTTGGCCTATCAAATCAACTCATAATGATTTAGAAATTTCCAAAGATACCATTCATGATACATATTTCAACATATAAATTAA
This sequence comes from Glycine tomentella, assembly GCA_007407185.1. NCBI lineage: Eukaryota > Viridiplantae > Streptophyta > Magnoliopsida > Fabales > Fabaceae > Glycine > Glycine tomentella. The sequence goes on from PYAF01000281.1 coordinate 52,602, forward strand.
GCCACCCAAATTTCACTACAAAATTATTATTTTTAATTTAAATTTGTTTGTTGGCGTATCTCTATAAAACAAAGCTTTGTAATTCTTAAAATTAGTAAATCACCTAATTAACTCATGATATTTTATAGAAATCATTTCCAACATTACAAATATTACATATAATTTCCCAAGATTTATAAAGCACATAATAACATTTTTATAATTAATTATCACTATTGACAGAAAATAGATTTTACACTAGAAATTCACAACAAATACTAAAACACTTTCCAAAAATATGATAACAATACAAGACATTATACAGAGGTAATATTACATATATTTTTCTCAAATTTTATTTCACACGTAAAATAATTTTCACCTAATAATAATGTAAGGACTCACACTGGCGCGGCTGGCGCCATGTACCGCATGGTTAGCGCCAGGTTGGCGCTGATGGCGCCATGACAGCGCTAGTGGCACCACATATTCGGCAGGTTCACGCTTTTGGCGTGGCTATGGCCCGAGTAGCGTGGAATGGCCGAGAGGTTGGCGCGGATTGCGCCAAGGGCGACGCGGGTCGCGCCATAAGTGCCCTGGAAAACCAATTCTCTCTGATTTTCTGCGCGGGTAGCGCCACAGGTCTGGGGAGGTTGACGCTATTAGCGCGGGGATGGCGCTGTTGGTACCATACCACCGCCATTGTGGCACGGATCGCGTCGGACCTCGGGCAGGCTGAGTATATATTGGGTCAAACGCGGAAATTGAGGGGAAAAACCTTCTTCTTCCTCCTTGGACCTCCAACCTCCATTAATGGTTGTTCCAAGCTTGTTGGGACCCTATATCTTGGCCTAAACACCTTTCTATAGCATTTTAGCTTGAGTGAACCGATTAGAAAGCTATAATCCTTCGTCCTTTTTCTTAGAAATTCCTTTTGTGAGCAAAATCCTTTCCCTCATAGAACCCTCTGAAACTCGAGTATTGGCGAGGTATTGAAGCTCAGCAAGGACAACGGAGCTTGAGGAAGCAGTTCTGCAGCTTTCCTGGTCGCCACTGAGGTAAGAAACTCGAGTTTCTCCGGTTGATTTTGAGTATGGGATTTTCTGGATATTGAGACCCATATTGAACTGGAGCTAGAATTAGCTCAGGGTCCTATAGAGAATATTGTTTAGGACGATGAAAGGATGAAGGATTAACTTTCAGTTTTTGATTTGGATAACTTTGAATCTTTGCTCTGTATATGCAGGTGTGGCTTGTGTAGAGTCCCTGGTTGATGGGTCTCTGCCGTGCTAGAGCCTTAATTGTGATGTTCTGAGCCTGAGAGGCTAGTTGAACGAGGCTTTGAGTGGAACTCAGTCCGTTCTAGTGATAATTGAGTCATAAGGCTGAGGAAAGCTTATGCCATGTATGCATTTACATGGAGTCTGGGATGACTCAGAGGCTTGGCTTTCAGCCTTGAGGGACCTTGTATGGTCTGTGAATAGCCTAGAGCAGTGAGTTTGATTGAACCCTAGGATAGGGGAATTCTGATATGTTATGTTCTGTGCTTGAATGCCGGTGTATTTGGTTTTGATATGCGTCCATATGCCTTGATTAGGACTTGATTGTGAGATTATCGGTGGCGGGAGCCACAGAGCAGGGAAAGGACTGCAGAGTGAGACCTTGCCAGGTAAGTTCAGTGTTCCTGGGGATGAATTCCCATCTTGTGTGCCACACCACACTCCGGGGGAATGGTGGTCATTTCATGATGCATGCATTGGTTGTTGCATTCTTATAATGATATGTGTGCATTTGTGCTAGATGAATGTATGCTTTGTTGAGATATATCTGTTGGCCAATAGATGAATACAGGCATTGAGGAGCTCTGCCATGTATTCAGGCGTTGAGGAGCTCTGCCATGTGATTGATGACGCAGGTGTGAGTTGTGGTCTCACACTGATATTGACGTTGAGGAGCTCCGTCAGGCATTGAGGAACTCCGCCAGGTATTGAGGAGCTCTGCCATATGTTCATATGTTTAGAGTATGATGATGCTCATATTATGATAAAGGCCAGAGGGCCAGGCCAGTGGGCCATGTTTGATAGTTTTGCCTGATGTGTGTATTGTGAATTGTGGGCTAGGGTGGGGATGATTTCCCAAGGACCCTGAGCTTACTGAGATATGTATCTCACCCCGTGTGGGGATTTATGATTTCAGGTGACTCTTCTGGACGAAGAGAGCAGTCTCAGGGCAGGAGGCCCGAGTAGAGATACTTCTGCTTAACTGATAGCAGCAGAGGGAGCTTGAAGGCTCATTTTGTACTGTTTATGTTTAGTACCCTTGATAAGGGCTGGTGTGTGTACACCTGAGATATGTATAGTTCTGTATCCCCTCGATGAGGGCAGTTATTCTTTTGTATCACCACGATGTGGTGAAGACATTGATGTATATGTATATGTGCAGAACTATTTATGATATGTATATGAGACTTTCCTCCTGAGTATATGTGTGATGTGTAGGTTATCTGCCTATGTCTATGTTTCTGGTGTATGATATGAGAAACTGGATCAGCAGATGTGTGAATTATAGGTTTTGTGTGTGTGAATCCTATGTGATTTATTTATTCCATACATAATGAATCAAGAAAAACGATTCTATGCTTCCGCTACGTCTTTAATTGATGTTTTAAGCGCTAATCTGATATTATTAATGATAACGCACTGGAAGCCTACGGGGTGTTACAAATAACGTAACAAACCGAATTTCTTAAAACTCATAAAATAATAGAGTAAAATATTTGTAGAGCTTCCAAAATCACGCAAAAAATTAGAGACATCACCAGTGACGTATAGAATTGTTATAAGGTTCGGATTTTAAAAAAAATAGCCATATAACAATTTATTCGAACTAAAACCTCTCTAGTGCAAATTCAAAAAAATATAAAAATAAATCAATTTAAAATATTTACTGGGCTCATAAAAATATGAAGTTTTTTCTAATGATTCCACACATTCATGGTTTCTATAACAATGTTTTACTATATTGTTATGAGTGAAGGATGACCACACTAATCCTTTTTTTTTGTAATGAGCAAATAGGTTCAATCTACTAATGAGTAATAAGGACTAAATCACTAATAATGAGTAATGAGAGCGATGGTGTAGTCGTTGGATTGTGGGTTAGTCAAATAACAATGAAATAGGTCATCAAAGGAGGAGGAGGATGATGGCACGATCATCAGATGGTAGGGTCGTGCAGCAAACAGTGTCACTCATCGAAGTGTGGTAGTGCATGGAATGGCACACGATAGTGAGGTTGGCGGCATTCACTACTACAGGGGAGCCAAACAACGACAATTCTAAACCCCTTACGACGACGGTTGTAGAACCGTTGTTGTTACGCGTGTCATTGAAAATCATGACTTTCGTCAATGGTTGTAAAAATTGTCTTCGTTGATCTTTTTTTTTTTGTTAAACGCCTGAGAAGATAATTTTTATGACAAAATCATTTTTGTATATAAACATACAAAGATGGTCTGTCTTAAAACCGTCTTTGTTGATTCTATTAATTTTTTTTTAAAACGCCTACAAAGACAGTATTTAATTTAAAACTATCTTTGTTTGTTTATATACAAAGATGGTTTTCAACTTAAAATCGTCTTTGTTTGTGTCCATACAAAGATAGTTTTGTCTTAAAATCATATTTGTTGATCCTATTATGTTTTTTTAAAAACGCCTATGAAGAAGGTTTTTAAGTCAAAATTGTCTTTGTATATAAACATACAAAGACGGTTTTGTCTTAAAATCGTCTTTGTTGATCTTTTTTCTTCTTTCTTACATGCCTACGAAGACGGTTTTTATGTCAAAACCGTCTTTGTTTGTCTATATATGAAGATAGTTTTAACTTAAAACCGTCTTTGTTGATCCTATTGTTTTTTTTAAACGCCTACGAAGACAATTTTTAAGTCAAAACTGTCTTTGTTTGTGTATTTACAATGACGATTTTCGACTTAAAATCGTCTTCATTGATCCTTTTTTTTATATTTTCTTTCTATATATATAATGCTACTACAAAACAAGACGTTAAACATTTTTATTCTATAATAATGTTATAACTAAACAAATTCTTATTTTATACACTAAAATTTAGAATTCCACAAATTAGCCACAGGCGTTTTTCCAACTACAACCTCAATGTAAGGTCTTTAACATGTTTTTATAGGTTATTTTTGGCAGCTTGGAGAGCTCTAGGTTGTCTTGCAACTTGAAATTAATAAAAACAATTCTCAATTGTTGAATAACATGATACAAATAACTGAATAGATAGCAATCATAACATGCGATCTGTAATAAAATATTGGTACAAAAGATAAAAGCCAATCAAAATAAAAAATAAAATAAATGATCTAATGAATTAGAGAATTATTGTAGTTTCTTACTTTGGAGAAAAAGAAAAGAAGTGGCTGCCAAGTTGCTGACTAAGTTCCATCTTTATCCCAAGCATATTAGATAAATTTTATCTCATTTTTTTAAATTAAATAAAACTTATATGGAGTATTGTGTAGTCATGGGCTCTTAAAAAATGGAATTGGGCTTAGATGTAACTGACATGTACAACCACTACTAGTACTTGACCATGAATAACTAGTATAAATAGGTTTTTCCTATAAGTTACAATAATATAATTCATAAAGCTAATTTTAGTGTATGGGAAAATTTAATTTCTTTCTTCCTTCTCCTATAAATACTTATAGAGAAGTTTATCCAAACATAACCTTATTCGATATAATTATAGCCATTGAAACACTGCCAAAAAGCCACCAGTCGGTTCACCATTCATATAATACAATCCAACATTTAAGTTACAAGGAAAACATAAAATGAAAGTTGACATGCTTGATGTGTCTTATCAATAAGAGGGTTGATTTTGCACTTGTATGCATAACCTTCTGCATTCAGGACCTGAAGTTGACACAGATGCCATCCCTTGATAAAATCTACAATCAATAAACCTATTGGGTTCAATCCATAATACAAAGCATTTTTTTTAATCTTTTTACCAAAGTTACATAGCAAACAGATGTTTCAAAATTTAACTTTTTATACAAATTCCTCATCTATTGACACATGTTGCTGTAGTACACTAGGCTAGGCTAAACCATTCAAATTATACTGAGTCAAAGAACATACAATCATATGTTCATTTTGGCTGTAATTTCCATCTTGGTTAATGCACCTAACCAAAGTAAATGGTAAAGCAATTTGTAGCTTGTAGTTTAAAATGAATATATTATTCTCAAGAGCAACAATCTGCCTTCCATTATTCCTTTCTAGGGAGTGGAATATTGAATATCAGCCAAATCTAAAGTTAAGCTTGTGAGCCACCAATATCATGAGGCTTGGTCTTGGCCTTCAACAAGGATCACAGAAATGACATCAGTTTCATAAAAAGGAGACTTTTACAACATCTCATTTTCAAAGGGTTTTCAAAGGAAGTATAGAAACAGCCAAGAACGTTACCTGAATCACAAGAGACATCAAGAGAGACTTAAACTAGCTAGAAGACAAAGGAAACTAAGATTACCTCAAGGAAACCAAGAAAGGAGGATTGGGAGCTCTGTTCTCTACTGAAACTTTGAGAAGAGTTTTGAAGATTCCCCTTTGATTAAAGGGTTCTTCTCCGTGCCGGGGTCTCGTGGCAAGCAATGGCAGCCCATGGTTGTTTCTGGTGGCTATGGGTGGTGAAAGAGGATGGAGGGGGGCTTGGTAGCTATTTGGAGGAGGAAAAACCTCCATTTTCGTGACTTGGAAGCTTAAATACGTATTCAACATCACCTTGACTCGCCCAGGCGAGCCATATAGCCTTCAAAAATTCGCCTGGGCGAGCTAGCCCAATTCTAGAATTTTTGTTTCAGTGAAAAATTAATTTCTCACCCTACAGACACTATTTTGACAATCCCAACGGTCAAAAGTTATATGTATGAGTTAGGAACATAACTTTTCAATTTGAAGGCGATCCAATGGTTAACCAATCCAGAATGGATATTTTACTAAAACAGGTTTTTGGATCAAACTCATAATCGCACAATTGAACACAGCTCAAACAAACTCCACATAACTTGACATCTACACCAAGCAATTGCATATGGATAATTCCATAACATTTCAACTAATCTAAGCTAATCAAATACTTAAATAATACAAGAAATACATCACACATATATTTTAAGTTATCGATATTTCAGGGTGTTACATGCAGAACTTTGTTCAATGTTGTCAATAGTGCCACCTACCTAACTAAGATTTTTTTTTTAAAAAAATTGCAAAGAAAACCTAACCAATTATTTAATTGTGTAAAGATATCAACAAATTTAAAGACACGTAAAAAAGAAACTTAAGTTATTTAATTGAGTCTCTATATTAGTAATGTAAGGTGTAACCCATTCAAGGCCAGCATGAAAAACAATATGAATACACCCAAATACCAAGAGGGGTCGTGCATTGGTATAAACTTGACCTTTTAAAACTTTTGCAAAATCAAAGTTGAAGAATCTTTATCACTTTATAAAACCAATGAAATTTCAATTCAACCCAACCACTCAGTCCAAGGAATCTATGACAAGAATTTGCACTTGTTGATTAAGAAAGATATCACAATTGTTTAGAGATTAAGATAACAAGAAGAGATAGAGAGATTAATACAAAAACATATACTGGTTCACTTCTTAAGAGAAGCTACATCCAGTTCTTCTAATCAAACAAGATTTGAGTTTTACTAAATCAAATTATTCTTTACAAGCCTTATTACAAGTGATAATCTTTATCCACACTAGATAAAGAACAAGAAACCTAAAACCTTATTAGATTCCTAATCACAAGATTCAGAGAACACTTCTCCAATCTTTCACCTAGAGAACCCTACTCTAGTTAAAGCTTTAAAGAACACCCTTTTGATCTTAGTCTACAAACAATTCTAAAACATATAACAACTCAAAAGAGTTCAAGAGATACCACTTGAGATCCACAATGGATGCAATGAATGAATGCACAATATCGTGCACTACAATTTGATTGAAATCTTAAATATTCTTTTCTCTTGAAACCTTTTGCTCATCTTTTCTTTCACAATGTAGAAAGATTTCCTTTGCACAGAAAAAACTTTGTATTTCACTGAGAAATTGCTTATCAGAGACTATTGAAAGCTTTGGGAGACTTTTGTATTTCACAAATTCGAAAGATTTATTCTTAATAAAGTTTCAGACCCAACAACTTTAAATAGAAAACAGAATTAACTGCATGTAATCGATTAATATGAGTATGTAATCGATTATTTCACCTTATGTAATTGATTAATATGCCAAGTAATCGATTAAAATGTTCTTGAGTAGTTCTGGAAAACTTTGATGAACAATGCAATCAATTAATCTAAGACGTAATTGATTAAAGCAGACAGACTCAATTAGAAAATAAGCTTTAGTAATCGATTACAAAAGAGTGGTAATCGATTAAGACAGACATGCTTAATGTATGAAATGAACTATGTAATCAATTATACTTGGCTCGTAATCGATTAAAGTGTTCTATATGACTTTTCTGAAATACCTTTTACTTATGTAATCGATTACAAAAACAGAGTAACCGATTAAAGTAGACATATTTTCTTTTTCAAAAACAAAGTCATGAGAGAATCATTCCACATGCATCATGTAATTGATGTAATGTCTACAACCATTAGACATTAGGTTTCCCAAATCTTCCTTGCAATGGAACCCAAACTCCAAGTAAACTTCAGAACACAAGTATTCAGCACTTCCTTTGGAATGAGACTGTTTATAAGTTTTTCTAATTGCAGAAATGGATTATGGAAAAAAGGTTAGGGATGAAGATGGATGGCACCATGGAAAATATTTCCAATAAGCCTAGGAAGAATCACAACAATAGCATTGAGAAGCCATAGATAAGGCTCAAGAAGTTCTTGAACAAGAACAAGAAAGAAACTCTCATAACAATTTTCAGAATTGTATTAATGAACTAAAGTTCTTACAAACAGTTTTTGGAGAGTTTATATAGCCCACTAAATAACAAGCTAAATGACACTAAATGTAATTCAAACGCAAATTAAAATGAAACTTAAATGAAGCTTGAAGTGCAAGTTTTCCCTAAAGTGACCTTTGGCTAACCCCAAAATGCACAGATGCAATTCTTGCTGAAGTAATCGATTAATACGTCCATGTAATCGATTAAATACCCTTAAGTAATCGATTACTTGGTCTTGTAATCGATTATTTTGTTCTAAATCTTCCTGGAAACAGATCTATGAACAAAATAATCGATTAATTTGTCATGTAATCGATTAAAACAGAGCATTCCTTATCAAAAAGTGTCTTTTAATCGATTACAGACACGTTGTAATCGATTAAAACAGACAGTAATCGATTATAGACATGTTGTAATCGATTAAAACAGACAGGATTTGCTAAACAGATAGCATTTGCTTGTGTAACCGATTACAGACATGTTGTAATCGATTAAAACAGACAACACTTTGTTTTTTACAACAGACAAGACTTTTTGATGTGTTTGCATTGCATTGGTGTGCTTCTTCAATCCTAGCTCTTGTCATTGGTCCTTTAAAGCTCATCAAAGGAAGTGCTTCATGCTCTCCTTCTAGACCTTTGGTTTGGAATGGACCTCCGTCAGTAATCATTCAACCTTTTCTTAAAACATGTATGCATAATTATGATTATGATTTACGCAATGCAAGGATCTCAAATTAAACCTCTTAAACAATCTTAACAAATTACAAATGTCTTCAATTGAATGACATGTAAAAAGCCAAAATCCAAAAGCTTCTTCGTCATTCTTGATCAGCTCTTCATCATTATTGATCATCTTGTGATCATCCTTGATCTGCTCCCCCTATATCCAACACAACATAGAACCTAACTAAAGTAAACATACTTCACCCTAAAGAAGCCCCAAATAGTGAATACATAACAATAACCATTTAGCCAAATCTAGTAACTATGTTCATTCGCTAGATGTAGAGCACATGGCCATTGCCAATAAAATTTACAACACTCTGGACTATTTACCATAAAAAATTACAAAAACAATTCTACTGCGCACGTATACTGAGCATCAATAACTTTTTTAGTTCGTACTATGGGATTGATTACATACTGATGTACCAGCAGGTTTATCGAAAACTACATAGTTTTTCGTAACAGCTATGATCCTTGATCTCCAATCAATATCATAGTACCGTAAATAGGCTTTAAAATGTCAAACAATATCTTCCTTACATAATCTAAAAGTTAATTCAAATTCAAACAAATACTCTGAGTGTACCTAGGAAAGCTTTTGGGGTGCACATGTACTCACAAATAAGTATCTGGCTTCAACTATTATATGTCCCCATGATGGAAGCTATTTTGCGCCACACCAAAGGTTCCATTACTTCTTTGAATACCCTAATTTGCTCTTTCGTAGCATTCGGAGGAGGCTGTTGACAAACAAGAGCGTAGTATACAGCTCCAAATTGAATCAAATATGAAACGTACCTTCACAAATTCAAACCTAACATTCAGTCCAACGCACACAATATGATAAATTAATCAATAATATGATATGCAGAGGCATAGAGAAACACGCTTACAAAGGAGGAAGATCCAGAGCCTTGCAAATAAGTTCTAACACAAGTCCACCTTCTGATATAACTAAGTGATCAATTCTTGGTGGAGTTCAGTGATTATCACATTCCATATCACAACATCGTATAATAAAAATAGAACTAGGCCATTCAGCAGCTGCTCTAGAGCTTTTGTTCTATGTAAGTGAAAGAGCTTTTGTGTAAATATACCACATCAAATAACTATCAGGATTAAGTTGAAATTTTAGCCAAAGCATCATGCCTTAATTTGTCTCTAGATACACACACAAGCTCAATCAATTAGCCCAATAAAAACATTGTGTCTTGCTGTATTGGGAAAATTGTTAAATTATTATCATGTTTTCAGATCATAGTAGCATCCAAAACATGAAAACATAAAGTAATGATGTTGGAACCGCCAAGCCGACGTAATGATGTTGGAACTCTTTTTCGAAGAGTTGTGTTTTGTTAATTAACTCTTTCATAGTTAGTCCCTTAATCCTTTTTGTAGACATGTATATTTTGAATTGTAATTACATGTGAAACTAAATTAAGTTCTAAACATGTGAATGATGAGTACTGATATAGTATATGTATACATATATATTTAATTGTTATACTTGTATCTTGTGTATGATAATTGTATTATTGCGAAAAAACTTACTACCATTTTCATAATCAAATTAATGAAGTTTTCATTATAATTTGAAATTTACACGTCTAGAGTTTGTGATGTCGTAGTGACGAGGCGGGTCGTTACATTAGTGGTATCAGAGTAGGTCAAACCTTTTTGGCCGGTGAGTTGTGAGTCTGCTATGTTTCTCTGTGCAATCTGTGGTTGCTTGTTGGATGTTTGATGTTTGGAGAAATTGACTGCCTATTATTTGTTTGGATTGTTATTGTTTGAGACTTGCATACATTGTTGTGATGCATAGGTTGTGGAGATTTCTTGGGGTGGTCATAACATGTTTGTAATTCTGATGTTTGTTATACCATAAGTTCCGATGCCTGGTCACGAGTTATCAGACTGGACATCTAGATAATTTGTGAAGTGCAAAGGAACATTATGGCAAGTAGTCAAGAATACAAATAGTGAATGATAAGTGTTAATGTATTGAGGGAGAACTGTTGTAGATGAGTGATTTCTCGAGACATCAAATCTTTATAGTGATTAAGTGGGTGTAGAATTGTATTATTCTTTTATTGTGTGTATCTCTCTTATGTTTTCACTTCTTGGTGTGCGCAAGAAGTGATGGCTTGTAGGAATGACCATACAATAGCTGATGTTCTCCAAGCTTTGATGCTGAAGGTCAAGCTATGACCTGGGAAAACCTTCAAGGGGGTATTTATAGAGAAATAATTTCCCGAAAATGTTAGAAACAAGAAAGAGATGGAATTATTAGAGCTTAAGCAAGGGATTATGACTATGGTTGAGTATACAACTAAGTTCGAAGAGTTGGTGAGGTATTTTCCCCATTACCAAGGAAGATATTGGATTTCGTTACTTGTGTTATTCAACTCTAGTGCGACCCATTCATTTATATTTTATTTGTGAGTGGAGAAACTTAAACTTTTTGTGTCTTCTTTGAGTGGTGAGCTTGTGGTTGAGACCCTGACTAGTGAGTCTGTTTTGACTTCTGATGTGTGTTTGAGTTGTTTTGTAGAAACTGCTGATAGAAAATTTTGTGTTGATCTGATTTGTTTGCCTCTCAGCCAAATTGATGTTATTTTGGGTATGAACTGGTTATCTTCCAACCATGTTTTGTTGAATTGTTTTGATAAAAGTGTAGCGTTTGATGATCTTGAGGTGAGTAAAGATGGGATGTTTATCTCTGCCAACCAAATTGTGTCATCTTTGAAAGAAAATGCTCAAGTGTATATGATCTTGTCTAACTTGGAAGTAGAGACCAAGGTTTCTCTAGGTAACCTCCCTGTTGTTAGAGAGTTTCCAGGAGTGTTTCCTGAGGATATATCTGGCCTACCACCTAAGAGAGAGATAAAGTTTTCTATAGATTTGGTACCTGGTGCTGGACCCATATTCAGAGCTCCTTATAGGATGTCTCCTATAGAGTTAGCTGAGCTTAAGAAAGAACTAGGAGAGTTATTGGATAAGCAGTTTGTGAGACCTAGTGTGTCTCCATGAGGAGCACCAGTGTTGCTAGTAAAGAAGAAAGATGGAACCATGAGGTTATGTGTAGATTACCGCCAGTTGAACAAGGTGACGATTAAGAGCAAGTATCCTTTTCCTAGAATAGATGACCTTATGGATCAGCTGGTAGGAGCTTGTGTGTTTAGTAAGATAGACCTTAGGTCAGGTTACCATCAGATTCGGGTGAAGTCTGAGGATATTCTGAAGACTGCTTTTAGGACCCGTTATGGTCACTACGAGTATTTAGTTATGCCCTTTGGTGTGACTAATGCCCCTGGTCTGTTTATGGATTATATGAATAGAATCTTTCACCCCTATCTTGATAGTTTCATAGTAGTGTTCATAGATGATATTTTGGTATACTCTAAGACTAGAGAGGAGCATGAGGAGCACTTGAGGATTGTGCTACAGACCCTTGAGGATCAACAACTTTATGCTAAGTTGTCCAAGTGTGAGTTTTGGTTGAAGAAAGTGAGTTTCCTAGGACATGTGATATCCCAAGGTGGTATAGTTGTAGATCCTTCTAAGGTAAAAGCTATTCTTAAGTGGGAAAGCCCTAAATCTGTGTTTGAGATTAGGCGTTTTCTTGGTTTAGCAGGATACTATCGGAGATTCATAGAAGGTTTCTCCAAGTTAGCCTTACCTTTGACCAAGCTAACTCGTAAGGGTCAAGTTTTTATGTGGGATCACCAGTGTGAGCATAGCTTCCAAACTCTTAAGGAAAAACTGACGACAACGCCTGTGTTAGTTTTGCCTAACCTAAGAGAACCCTTTAAGATGTATTGTGATGCTTTAACAATGGGTTTAGGAGGAGTGCTGATGCAGAATGGTCAAGTAGTGGCCTATGCTTCTAGACAACTCAAGACGCATAAGAGAAATTATCCTACCCATGATTTGGGGTTAGTTGCTATAATGTTTGTTCTTAAGATATGAAGGCACTACCTTTTTGGCTCTAAGTTTGAAGTGTTTAATGATCATAAAAGCCTTAAGTATATGTGTAGTCAGAAAGAGTTGAACATGTGTCAGAGCAGATGGTTAGAGTTTTTTAAGGATTATGATTTTGAGCTTAGCTAACATCCCAGCAAAACCAATGTAGTGGCTGATGCTTTTAGTAGGGAATCCTTGCATATATCTGCTTTGATGGTTAGGGAATTGGACCTCTTAGAATAGCTTAGAGACCTTAGCCTGGTGTGTGAGGTAACCCCTAATAGTGTTAGACTAGGAGCTTTGAAGATTACTAGCAGTTTGCTAGGAGAGATCAGAGAGGGCCAGAAGTCAGATCCTTTTCTGAAGACTCAGTTAGAAGCCATAGTGACAAGGAAAGATAGTAGTTTTCATTTGGGATTAGATGGATTCTTGAGGTTTCAAGATAAAATATGTGTTCCCAATGTATCTGAGCTTAGGAAAATGATTTTGGAGGAAGGACATAGGAGTAGTTTGAGTATCCACCCTGGTGCCACCAAGATGTATCAAGATCTCAAGACAATGTTTTGGTGGCCAAACATGAAGAAGGAGGTTAGTGAATTTGTATATGCATGTCTAGTCTGTCAAAAGGCTAAGATAGAACATCAGAGACCCTCAGGGAAGTTGCAACCTTTAGAGATACCCAAGTAGAAGTGGGATAATATCTCCATGGATTTTGTTGTAGGACTGCCTAGAACCTAGAGAGATCTAGATTCTATTTGGGTTATTGTTGACAGGTTGACCAAATCTGCTCATTTTATCCCCATTAATATCAAGTTTTCCTTAGAGAAGTTGACCTCCCTGTATATTAGTGGAATTGTCATATTGCATGGTGTGCCGTCTAGTATAGTATCTGACAGAGGTCCTAGATTTACCTCTAGATTTTGGGAAAGTTTGAACAAAGCTTGGGAACAAAGCTTAGACTAAGTTCAGCCTATCACCCTCAAACTGATGGCCAGACTAAGCGGACCATTCAGTCTTTAGAGGACCTTTTGAGGGCATGTGTTTTGGAACAAAAAGGTAGTTGGGAAAGTTTTCAACCGTTAATAGAATTTACCTATAATAATAGTTTTCATTCTTCCATTGGCATGGCTCCCTACGAAACTTTGTATGGTAGAAGGTGTAGAACACCTTTGTGTTGATTAGAACTTGGAGAGGACCTCATTTTAGGACCTGAAGTGGTACAACAAACCACTGAGAAGGTCAAGTTGATCCAAGAGAGAATGAGAATTGTTCAGAGTAGGCAGAAGAGTTATCATGACAGGAGGAGGAAAGACCTAGAATTTGAGGTTGGTGATCATGTATTCTTGAGAGTTACTTTGTGGACTGGGGTTGGCAGAGCATTGAAATCTCGAAAACTCACCTCGTTTTATTGGTCCCTTCCAAATTCTGAAAAGAGTCGGTCTTGTAGCATATCAAATTGTATTACCTCCATCCCTTTCTAATCTCCACAATGTCTTTCATGTGTCCCAACTCCGTAAGTATGTCCATGATCCTTCTCATGTGGTCGAGTTAGATGACATTCAAGTAAAGGAAAACTTAACATATGAAACAATGCCTTTGAGGATCGATGATCAGCGAACGAAGCACCTAAGAGGGAAAGAAATTCCTTTGGTCAAGATGATCTGGGGAGGTACATCAGGGGAGGATGCAACATGGGAACTAGAGAGTCAGATGCGAGAAGCCTATCCAGCATTGTTTGAATCAAGTAAATTTCGGGGACCAAATTTCTAAAAGGGTGGGAGAGTTGTAACACCCTGAAATTTTGATAAATTGAAAATAGATGTTTGATGTGATTGTTGTGTTATTTGATTGTTTGGTGAGTTTGTATTATTTGAATGATCGTTGTGTAAATTATCATTGTGCTATTGCTTGGTGTAGATGTCAAGTTATATGGAGTTTGTTTAAGTTGCGTTGAATTGTGTGATTCTGAATTTGACATGAAAACCTATTTTAGTAAAATAATAATTCTAGATTAGTTAACCGTTGGATCGCCTTAAACTTTTACAACTAGCTTCCTAACCTATATATCTAACTTTTGACCGTTGGGATTGTTAAAATAATGTCTGTAACATGAGAAATGAATTTTTCACTAAAGCAGAAAATTCTAGAATTTGGGCAGCTCACCCAGGCGAGTTTTACAGGCAATTTTTGGTCACCTGGGCGAGTGGAGGCGATGCTGAATACGTTTTTAAGCTTCCAAGTCACGAAAATGGAGGATTTTTCCTCCCACAAGCCTTCCCTAACCTCCCTTCACCCTCCTCCACCACCCATAGCCACCGGAGACAACCACAGGCCGCAGTTGCTTGCCATGAGACCTCGGCACGGAGAAGAACCTTCTAATTGGAGCGTAATCTTCGAAACTCTTCTCACAGTTTCCATAGAGAATGAAGCTCCCAATCCTCCTTTCTTGGTTTCCTTGAGGTAATCTTAGTTTCCTTTGTCTTCTTTTAGCTAGTTTAAGTCTCTCTTGATGTCTCTTGTGATCCGGGTAACGTTTGTTTCTATACTTCATTTGAAAACCCTTTGAAAAATGAGATGTTGTAAAAGTCTACTTTTTATGAAACTGATGTCATTTCTGTGATCCTTGTTGAACCCTGATCACATTGGTGTGATCGGAATTTCAAAATGATGTCTTTTGATGTGGACTCCTAAAACACCCTTTTAGCCCCTTTTTGAATTTGAGTGGGTATTTGAACCCAAATGTTAATATTGATCTTACCTTGGAAATCTATATTAAATTGTCTTCGATTTGGTATATAGAGCTCCGCATTTGGGCCAAAGCACTTAAACTTGAGAGATCCCAAAACGACGTTTCAAGGAGCTAACAGAGGAATATAGATAGGTAAGGGGAGTTTATTATTTAGTTATAATTTTGATACCATAGTTAGGGGCCAGGGAATCCAACTATGAAGATAACTGCCTGTCCCTGCTGTGTGCTGATTTTCAAGAAAAACTAAGTTTTTAACTAATGGGATGCAATGTATTTATGATTGATATGTGTTTGTTCATGTGTGTGCTTGTTTTCAAGAAAAATTGTTTTTAGCTAATGGCATGTGAGAATTGGTTTGTTGATGGATAAAACTGTGAATGATATTGTCGTTGTAATGATTGAATTTTTGGGAAAAGTCTTAATTACAGAGGAAACTCTGCCCAAAATTTTATAATATGTTTTCCTATTTAATTCTTTATTAAATTTTTAAATGGGCATAAGAGTGTGTTTTGTATATTGTAGTCCTCCTCTTTAATTTAGAATTTTCCTAAAAATATCAGTCTTGTGATATGATGAATTGTGAATGTATGAAATTTGGATTGTCTAAAGACCTGCGGAATGTGAATCCCAGACATATGTATTATGTATAGATGTGAAATATGATTGCTTGTGATAGCGTTAATGATATTGAAATTGAGATGTGATTGATGTAATTGATGATGTTCAAATGAGATAATGTTGACATGGTTGATGATGTTGAAATGAGATAATATTGATATGCATGATGCTGATATTGAGATGATATGATGTTGAGGTTGATAATGACATTGATGAGAGATAATGTTGATGTGAACAATGTTATTGTGTGTGGATATACATGGATACCCATGGGGGGTGTATGACGGGTTACCCTTGCGAGGAAGGATTTGTTCCTAGCCAGGTCATACATTGATGGTGCCCATGGTTGTATGCGGTATATGTCCACGTGGGGTGCATTGACTGGTTGGATAACCTTGCGAGGGTGGCTTTACGAATTTTAAGCATCCCAAGAGAGATAGGGATTGTTTAAAATTCTAATGCCTAGCTATCCATGGTCAGTGTATCGGTGGTGTTGTGTATGTACATGGGGGGTGCATAACTGGATAACCTTGCGAGGGTGAGTTTACAAATTTTAAGCATCCCAAGAGAGAGAAAAGGATTGTTTAAAATTTCGGTCCCTATCTATCCATGGTCATTGCATTGATGGTGCCCATGTTCATACTTCATATTTCATGGATGGAAATAGAATGGTGGCAGTAAGTACGGGGGTAGTAGGGGGCATCACTCTATTTGGAACTCCCTTGTGACTCAGGGCTGATCACCGTGGGGGGGGGGGGGAGCGACCAATGCACGAAAGAGTGACCTCGACGAGCTACTGCATCATTTTCCTGAGAGAGGCTATTTCCATGAGGATGGTACCACATTGCATGCTAAGTGATAGTCAGATGCATACATCATTCTAATCATGATCATTTGAGTTATGGAATGCATTGGATGATTGCTTTGTTGAATGAGTAATGGAATGATGGGTTTGTCGAATGTGTATTGGACTGATGGACTTGTGGTACTGATAGTGGTTGTTAATGTTGTTTCCTTTTCCAATTGTTGTTATCTGATGCTTGTTGGTTTTATATAATAAACTCACCCTTGCATTTGTTGTACCGTGTGGTTGGTACCTGTGATGATCGCAAACTTTCATTGGTGGGAGCAAATGAGCAGTAGTAGGTGACCTTGGAGAGAGATATTCTTTTTGTTGGAGCCGCCAAGCCAACATAATGATGTTGGAACTCTTTTTGGAAGAGTTGTGTTTTTGTTAATTAACTCTTTCATAGTTAGTCCCTTAATCCTTTTTGTAGATATGTATATTTTGAATTGTAATTACATGTAAAACTAAATTAAGTTCTAAACATGTGAATGATGAGTACTGATATAGTATATGTATACATATGTATTTAATTGTTGTACTTGTATCTTGTGTATGATAATTGTATTATTGCGAAAAAACTTACTACCATTTTCATAATCAAATTAATGAAGTTTTCATTAAAATTTGAAATTTACACGTCTAAAGTTTGTGATGTCGTAGCGACGAGGTGAGTCGTTACACAAGTCACTATAAACCTTTAAAAAAGATGTCAAATAGTAAGCAATATCAAAGTAGAGTACATAATTCTACATGAATCAGGATAAGAAACTAAAGTTGGAGTAGAAGAACAAGAATAGGAAAGTCATGTGGTACTTTGTTTTCCAAAACAAAAACCAGTTTTTGGAACCATTTGTTGAATCAAAGCAGTATGTAGATCATTGACTAATGCTATTAACACAATTTTTCAATCAGGATAAGAAACTTCCTTGTGTTTTCTTCTTTGAGATACAAAAATTGATGACTATTCATTGTTGTGATAATTGCATAAACACTACTAATATAGTGTAACATTGATCGCGGTCGTACGCAACCAAATTAATTTGATTTTAAAATGTAATACTAGGAAGTGACTCCTAGGTCGTCTCTCAAGGACCAATGTTTAAGGGATTGAAAACGTGCAAGGGGGGTTTTTGAAAGAATTTGGCAGAATATATAAAAACAGAATTACTAATTAAACACAATGATTAAAAACAAGTCAGACCCTTAGAACAGATTGCGCCTCTAATTTCCTCGGTTCACAAAAGATAATTGATTCTGACTTAATCCTTATCAGTCCAGATTAATCGACTAAGCGAAGATTAACCTAAAACGTCATTACACGAATTAAGCAAACGTGAACCTCGTTAGGGCAACTCTCAGAATTAAGCAAACTGAGAATACTGAATCAATCAATATCAAAATCATTAAGCATGACTCTAATTCGAAAAATACAGAACAAAAACCCAAACAAGGAAGAACAAGCAGAAAACGAATTAGAAGAACAAAAACCTCCATTAAAGGTCTGCAATCTGTCCTAGGGTCCAACCCTAGGTTTAGCCTTCCATTAATTCGAAATTAACAACAGAAACGTAAATTGGAACGAAACTGAACATTAAACAAAGTTAAGAACAGAAACTGAAAACGAAATAGAAGAAGCAGAAACTGAAAACAAAAATAGAAGAAAAAGAAATTGCAGAAAACGAAATTAGAAATTAGAAGGAACAGAAACGAAAATAAAACTGAATTAAAAACGTAATTGTATTCTGGAAACCAACAGAGAAGCAGAAACGAAAACTATCTAAAACCCTAAAACCCTAAAACGAAAACAGTGTTGTTGGCTGTGTGTTGTCTTTGTTGTATCTGAGTTGTATGTTTCTTGCATGGGCACAGAACCCTAAATATATAGTAACTGCCTAACCTAAAAGAATGGACCTTTTCCTAACAATTTTGGCCCAAAATCACTAAAGATAAAATAAAATAAAAACGAAATCTATATTCTGATATGGAAAATATTAAGCATAAATAAAAACGAAATCTATAATTTGATATGGGAAATATTAAGCTGATGCTGACGTGGCGCACTAATCTTCAGTCCATAAATTAATTCCAAGCCCAATTAGTTTAAACTACCCTGAAAATAAAAATTGAAATAATTAACTTAAAATAATCCAAATTAATTAAAATCTGAATTATCGGTCCAATTAAGTCCTAATTGAGAAACAGTGCAAAATAAATGATTAAACACAAATTAGGGATTAAAATGAGTACAGAAAGATGAGTAAATAGTGATAAATAGTGACTCATCAAAACCCCCCATACTTAGCCTTT
>PYAF01000281.1:73240-84070 GCA_007407185.1 Glycine tomentella
CCCAACACTTGTCCAATTCATGAAGTTTCTCCTAGCTTCTCCATTGTTCATGTGAAAGCTAGATGAATGTAGAGAAATCTTGGCTTCACTTTCATGTTATCTTGCATCCATGCCATACAAGTGTCCTTCCACTTGTATTCATCCTATGGCTTGTCTTTCCAAGTGGCTTATCATGAACTTTCTACTCCTTTCTACTCCCCTCTTCACGTTCTCATCATGCTTAAGGGGAAGGAAGACAAGTTTTTCTTCCTTTTATACCATTAGATATCATTTTTGATGCTTAAGAAAAGTCTAATTTTAATTTTGGTTTTCCACATGGCAATTTCTTGTAGGAAGTCAAGTTTGATTTGAATTCTTCTATCTAGAGATAATATTGAATGATAGAATTCTAGAAATTCCTAGAAATTTATTTCAATGACAGTTTAAATTACTCACAAGCAGTCTATACAGAGCATTGCATAATCCTTATATACCAGACTGCTCCTTATCTAAATTCTGATAGGTTCATGCTTCTTCTGACCATCAAAATTACTAAACTATTTTATTAAATAGGTTTATACATCCTACAAATAAAAGAAAATTTCATAGATTCTATTTATCATTTTTCCATATTTTTCTTATGTTTAGATTTTCTTGAATAAAGTCTCAAAGTTGTTATCTTATAAAATTCATAGAAATTTTATTCTAAAGTTTTCTGTCACAAAATATTTTGATACTTAGTCAGCTAAGTGTACTCTATAATTTCATCATGTTTCTTCAAAATTTCTAAAGATATTTGAGCATTTTTGGCCTAGGGGCATTTTGCTAATTTTTGCCATTCATCCTAGGGGTATTTTTGTCATTTTCAAAAATGTCCAAGGGTATTTTTGTAATTTTCTATTTTAAGGATATTCTGGTAATTTTCTACTTCAAGGAAAGAGTGATATATTCATTTTATATTTGTATTCTAATATCATCACATTTCCATAAATTAATTATAACTATGAATTTAATTTTTGAGGATGTTACATATAGAGACTCAAAAAGGTTCATAAAATAAGTAAGTAGTTCACTAAAACATGACTTACTATCTCAAACTCAAGATAGAATATCAAACAATCAATTCCTCCCACCATGAGTCTCAACAACCACACAAAAGTAGCTAATAGGAAGATAAATGAGGATCATATGAAACATTAGAAGACTAATGGAAGCGGAATAAGGAATACACCTTGCAATGTTTTGCCACCTAGTGGTCCAGCTGAAGAAGCCAGTGCTACCAATGAGTACTGAAGAATGAGTATAGGAAGTACATGAGAGATATCCATGAAGTGCCGCACAGGTTTCAAATCTTACCAACACAACCCTTATGTTGGATTTAATAACTTCAAGGAGGTACCAATTATGACAAATGAGAACTATGCTTCTGCTACCTAACATACAAGAAACTAGTACCAAGCATCACATCTCCATAACCTACCATGCCATAGGAGCATTAT
Source organism: Glycine tomentella (assembly GCA_007407185.1). Lineage (NCBI taxonomy): Eukaryota > Viridiplantae > Streptophyta > Magnoliopsida > Fabales > Fabaceae > Glycine > Glycine tomentella. The sequence goes on from PYAF01000281.1 coordinate 74,719, forward strand.
GACTCCAAGTTTATCCATGTAAGGAGCAAACTTATGAAATTCAACTTCACTTTTAAGTGAAAAAATTTCTCCAATCTTGCATACATGTGCCAATAATACTGGAAACATGTAAATTGTGAGAAATGAAAGAACTCACATCAGACAATAATACACAAACACCCACTTATATACCAAATACTATCATGAGGAAGTGGACATATATCAATGAAGCACCTTCTACCAATTTCTAACTCACTAGCACATTCATGTACCTTACTAGCTGCTGGTTTCTCAATGTGATGGTCCCTTGAGTTTATTTGGTCCCCAAAAGCTGAAAGCTCTTCCAATGTATGGACATTGGTACCTTACAATATTTTCAATTTATCTACTGAAATAATTCAATTTTCTCCGTTCAAAGATCTATGCTCTTTATTCATTGATTTAGAATTCTTACCTTTCACCAAGGAGATTAATGATGCATCTATCATATCACCAAGATTATAAACTACATGAAAATATATACACCATACATATTGCGTGTTTAAAATACATGCATTAAATACCGGGGAATTTTTTCCATAGGTAGGTAGTCAAACAATAATATATATAGATAATAAAATGTCCACATATGCTGATGTTAGTGCAAACAATTGTAACACAATGTTTGAATTGTTGTCAATAACCTAGAAATACAGCATAAGCGTTTTTCCTATAGACATCCTCTACAATTCAGAATTTTGACTATTTTTAATTTGCAACAAATATGTTGCCCATTGCTTGCAAACTGTTGTTATGTGGTCAATGTCCAACGGTGTTCCATCACCAAAACACTGCAACATCAAAAAATTCTCCTATAAATTGAGTTTAATGTTATTCACAAATACATATTGATTCATGTAATCATTTTGAAGGGGTTACTGTAAATATATCGTGCTCCAATCATTCTTCAAATGCTTGGTTACTATGTTCCACATCCAATAATTACATAATACCCACACTCATATCCTCAGATTTGAACATTGCTCTAAATTCAGCAGCAAACATATCCACTTGTTACCCGATAACAAATTTTGAAATTTCAGCAGTGGATACATAGGGTTCTTTCATAGACTAACCTTTAACTCAATCCAGGTGGGTGTAGGTGGATTAGCTTTACCATCTCTAGTGGTCTTCAATGAATTCATTGAGCTGATTAAGTAAAAAAAAAACATGATAATGTCGGTGAACATGTAAATTATGTGTTCCTAACTTTGTAATTGAGCAAATGTATCATGTCCTGAACAACTTACTTGTTAATTATGGATTTTAGGTGAATAACAGCCTTCTTATGCAACGAACAAAACCATACCACGATATCATTGTTAGGACAAAGAACGAAAAGATGTCAATGAGCCCTGCATTTTACAAAAATCATTAAAAAAAGGATGTACATTTTCATGAAGTTATACTTTGTTCATTTTACTTACTGATTCAAGTAAGCTCCCAGTTACACCTCTCTTTGTGAATCATTCACCCATGTTTCAATGTATTCCTGACATTGTGCACGTCTATCTTTTGCATTGTGTATCAATTGAGGCTCAAAAAGTGCATGCACCGAACTATCACCCAACGTTGTAGCCCAGTCCTCCATAAACCTATTTTAAAATTTTTATTGAAACATATAAAACATATTTGTTTGTAAGGAATCTTAAAAAGTTGTTATTGTAACGAGGCATTCACTGGATATTTACTTATATAATCCACAACTGTAGTACAGATATATTCAAACACTTGCCTCCTGATATAATTCATTTACATAAGAAAATGTTATGAACAAGGAGGATTCAACATTTGGAATCCCAAATTTAGACCCTTCCCATGACACCTCTACAGGTTTGTAATAAATTTCATATAGGATCTTGAGTAATTCATCCAACGCATCATCATGACTACATTTATTTGGATTTGTAACAACTTTAAACACCTGTTTTTGACAATTTGTCTAAATCCTGAATGTTGTAAACATAACATTTTTAAGCCCAACATAAATTTACCATTGAATTGCATAATAAGAAACCAAATTCAGAATAACTTCCGTAATCAATAAAAGTACTTAGTGTGACACCAGCTTAACCAGATGTGCGGGCCATGCAACAAATGTGTGAAGGGTGTCTCTGACGTACTTAATCTCTGTCGTTGGTATTGGCACCTGCTCGTCCCCGTCGTAAATTTTTACAGCACTTACCCTTATGACATCATCTGCACAAGGCACATTGTGAATGATGGAGTCCCCCCCATAAACTTTTCCCAATGCCACTAGCCGTGTAGAATCCTTACATTGAATGTACAACCCCATATATGGCACAACATCATTAGCATGTTCTTCAGCAGATAGATTGCCTGGATTATCCGCACAACTCCCCTTTGTGCTCACTCGGGCAACCAATTGATCTATATCTGGCTCAACTGGATGTGAAACTGGTGAGGCCATTTGAGATAACTCAAATTTTATTTCTTCCTTCAATTCTCGCTTCCATTCTTCCTTAAGGTTTTTTATTAATTCAGCCAATTGTTTTGGTTTGATTGATGCAGACGATCTACTAGAGGCACATGATGTGATTCCAAAGTATTGGCTGATGGTCACACCTGAGCCTTCTCTGGGAACACGACCAGGGTGCTCCGATTTTCCGATGGCAGCATTAAGGATGTCGTGTTGACCTTGGAGAACAAATCCTCCTTGTGTCACCTATTCTTCTAAAGAGTCCTGCAAGCATTACATCATTAGTTGAATTAATTGAAAATGTTATGCAAGTAAATGTAACAGAATAACAATTGTATTCAACTCACAATGTTATCTACTATTTTTTGTGCAGCCATAGATGTCATCTGCCCATATTTTTTTGTTCGGGCCATCTTCCACTTCAGCTGTCTTGGAATTGGAGAAGGAGGAAAAACAACGGATGATGAATCTTCAATATTCATTGCGTCTTGTTGTTGTTTCTTAATCTTTTCCTCCATAAGCTTCTTTTCCAACAAATCATAGACCCCGCGAGACAAAATGTGTGGCCAATCATTCAAGTTTTGAGTTTCTTGGGCCTTTTTCCTTATTCCCTGTCAAAGAAAAATTGATGCTAATGTGACCTTTGAATCCCATATCATTTACAAGGTCATTTCCTACATTTAAACAATAGTTTATTTTGTAACCTGCCAATTTGGGGTTTTTTGGCTTGCAACAAATTCCTCCCATGTGTGTGTGTCCAGACCATACACAACTGAGGGATCGTCCTTATGTTTCCTGTTTGCAGTTAGGAAAGACTTGAATTGTCTCCATCTAGTGCCTATCATTGTCATCACCTTCTTCTTTGCTTTTGAAGCTTCGGGGATATCAAATTTTGCCTACAAGGACAAATGAAACAGAAAAGTAAGTGATTCACAAGTTTTTATCATGAGTTTAACGACATCAAACAAAGGATACTAAGCAGGCATACCAAAATGTCATCCCATACTAGATCCTTTAGGGAGTTTGGTACATGTTTCCAATTGCAATGTACAATAGGAATCTTTTCTCTTGCAACAACCCCAAGATAGCTGTGGAACTTCTCTTTGTTGTTGCCTGATCCTCTCCCAGTGTTAGGGTTCACGTTTACCGTTGGCCTAGCCTCATCTAAGCTTCTCAAAAAAGTCAACCTTCTTAGCCTGGTGGATTGTATACTCCTTCTAGATGTGGACTCTAAATAGTTGTTTGAATTGGGTGGGGACAAATGAGGGGTTGCCATCAATCTGAAAAACATAAGTAAAACCGATAAAATACATAAGTGGTAACCAATAAAATATTTGTAAAGTTTTGTAATTACTGCTAAAAAACATAGTTATTTTGTTGGGTAGTAATGTTGAATACCATTACTTGAATATAATACAATTACTTATTAATGTTCTCCCATAAACCTTCATCATGATCAACACGATTTGCATGTTCATCGTCAACTTCTTGGTCTTCAACAATGGAAGGCATTCATGTTGAGAAAGTAGGTATCTCACTAATATCAAGTGTAGTTTCATCATTTTGGTGACTGACGCCTGATGTTCTTCCATGTAACACCACATAAAATCTTGCATCGAACGGATCCTGGATATAAAATACTTGCCTAGCTTGTTTTGCCATTATGAAAGGCTCGTCCTTGTAACTGACCTTATCAAGTTCTACTAACGTAAATCCAAATCGATCTTCATGCACACCAGTTTACCGTTTACCCACTGACACCTGAACACAGGCACTCTAAATGCAGTATAATTACTCCAAAGGAAGGCATCGTAGCTCGAATCAGGTTGTTGTCAGATGCACCAGAAAAGTGCTCATAAGTCGCGTCAACAGCTAACAGTCTCAATGTCTTTAAGGCACTGTCATCACGAAGAATTTGTTCTTTAAACCAGGTAACAAAAGTTCTATTATGTTTTTGCAACACCTTCATGAAGTTCATTCTTGGGTGACACTATTTCAAATATTGTTTGTGCCCTTCTATGTAAGGCAAAGCCTTTTTGGTGTTATTCAAAACATACAAATGTGCTTGTGAAATCTGTTGTCGACTGAATGTGACTACATTGTATCCTCGTGTACCCTTACCTCCCCCTAGCAATTGATGATGGGTTTCTAGAATCCCAATACGTTTAAGTGCATCGATGTACTCAAAACAAAACTCAATACTTTCTTCGGCAACATATCTTTCAACAATGGAAGCCTCTGGATGGTATTGATTCTCAGTATAACCTTTTAACACTTTCATATAGTGCTCAATCGGATACATCCACCGTAGAAAAACTGGACCACACAACCTTATCTCCTTGACTAAATGAACAATTAAGTGTGCCATGATGTCAAAAAAAGATGGAGGAAAAAACATCTCCATTGACAAAGGACAACGACAACCTTGTTCTCCAAATCATCCAACTGTTTTGAGTCGATGACTTGGTACCAAAAACATTAAACAAGAAGCACAAACGAGTTACTGCAACCCTAACGTTTTCAAGCACTGCAAATTGGAATAGGGAATATTTGTTGCATCAACACGTGACAATCATGAGACTTCAACCCTACCAATTTCAGCTCCGTGACAGATACAAGACTCTTTATATTTGAAGAGTATCCTTGTGGGACTTTTATACTCCGCAAACACTGGCAAAATTGTTTTTCTTCTTGTTGACAAAGTGTGGCTTGTAGGGGGCAAATACGTTTGTCGACCTTGCTCAATTGGATGCAATTGGTGTCGTATACCCATGTCAACCAAATCTTGATGAGATTTCAAATTATCCTTTGTCTTCCCTTGAATGTTAAGGAGGGTGCCAATTAAACTACCATAAAAAATTTTCTCAACATGCATCAAGTCTATACAATGTCCGACATCCAGATCGGACCAATATGGAAGATTAGAAAATATGGATATTTTCTTCCAAATTTGCTTGTCAGATGCATCCTTTTTTTGGGTTTTCCCAAAAATAATCATGATGTCCTTGACACGATCATAAACTTCTTTTCCTGCTAACGGTGTAGGCGTCATTTCCTTCTCCTGACCACCATAAAAAGGCTTCTTCAATCGTCGATATGGGTGATATGGTTTGAGAAATCTTCGATGCCTTGTATATATTGTCTTCTTTCCATGTTTTAGTTGGACAAACCTTGTATGTTTTTCACATGTAGGACATGAGTGATGTCCTTTGACACTATATCAACTCAAATTCCCATATCCTGGAGAGTCATTAATGGTACAAAAAACCATGACATGCAACCTGAAAGTTTCTTGCAAATACCCATCAAAGACATCAACCCTGTCAACCCACAATTGTTTGAAGTCTTCAATCAACGGTGCCATATACACATCAATATCATTTCCTGGTTGTCTTGGACCTGCTATCATCATACACAAAATAATTTATTTTCGCTTCATGCACAACAAAGGATTGAGGTTGTAAATCAGAAGCAACACAGTCCATGAACTGTGGCTAGTGGCTAGGCTACCAAATGAATTCATACTGTCAGAAACTAGGGCAAGCCTTAGGTTTCTTGGGTCGTTTGCAAAATGTGGATACATACGGTCAATTGCCTTCCACTAAGGAGAATCGGCAAGATGCCAGAGATTTCCATCATTACTTCTCCCATATGCATGCCAAGTAAGGTTTTTTGCATCATCTGCATTAGCAAACAATCGCTTAAACCTTGGAATTATTGGAAGATACCAACATACTTTTGCCGGACGACCGATGAATGACTTTGTGTCATGAATCCCCTCATCATCATTGAATTTGTATTTTGGGCACCCATAAGTGAGGCAGCTGCGCAATTCAACATATTTATTTTTGTACAATATGCAATCTAATGGGCATGCATTTATTTTCTAGTACTGCATCCCCATAGGACATAAATTCTTCTTCAATTTGTAATGATTCTTGGGCAATGTGTTGTCTTTAGGAAGCATTTTCTTTAATAGAACAAGCAATTCAGTGAAGCTTTTGTCACTCCATCCAAATCTGGCCTTCAAGTTAACCAAAGACAACATCGCAGACAACCGTGTGAAGGATGAACACTCAGAATACAAAGGGATCTTTGAATAATTCTCTAGTTTTGAATATGTAGGTGCATGTGCTTGGCAAAAACTTTCTTTTCCTAGATCGCGTATCATGTCTTCTATACAATCCACTTTGTTTACATCAACCGATGCAATTTCTGTCGCTACTTCAATGCCTGGCAATTCACCATGCCATATCCACTTTGTGTAATTCAGAATGATGCTATTACATATCAGATGTGTTCTTATGTCATTTAATGATTGGCGTCTCCCATTCCCACATTTTACACACGGACAAAAATATTTTCCCCCCAAACATGGCGCATTTTGGATGGTAAATTGAAGGAATTGTTCAACCCCAATTCCGTACTCCTCCGTAATACGTGGTGCTTTCATCCAACTACGATCCATGTTTTCCATCTGCTATCAAATATTTAATATAATAAACTTATATGGATGCAAATGTATCTCAGATATACAATAAGGTGTGGCCCTATCCTATTCAGGAAGTAATTTTTTATACAAGATTCATACATTTAGATTACATACGGTTTGTTTAATTTAATGAAATTTCGGCAACATTCCGCATTGGTCTCCAAGTACATGACATGAAAGTGGAGGTTTCAATTAACCGCAATCAGTATGGACCAGGAGAACAACGCGACATGTAGTGCACCAAAATTTCATTAAATAAAGAAAATTGTATGTAATCTAAATATACAAATAATGTATAAAATGCATTACTTCCCAAACTGTCCAAACGGACAATTCAAGATTTAATTCAACGATTAATCCAAACTATCCGTATTAATCATTGAATTGAACCTTAAACGGAAAACTAAGGTTGTAAAATGCAACGCATGTTACGATAAAAAAACTACCAAGCTGACACAAAAAAGGAAAGGTAGGACATTAAATAATGACTCATAGGACATACCTAAAAATATGGACTATATGATTGATTATATGATGTAATTGCAGTTGTATGAAAGAGTTTTTGTTGCTACGAAAATAAACCTTTATGAGCTAACCGAGTGAATAACTTGGACCTAAAACAACAAACAATATTTCTTTAACACGATGTTTAACACACACACACACACAATGTTCACCTACTAGACCGCATATCAACAAACATAAACCATTTCCACAATGGACTTAGCAATATAAGTCTTGGAATGTTGCACCCATATACTGCCAACCAACATGAAACAAATCATTAACGAAACAAACTTAAAAGTAAGACCTTCGAGGTAGCTTAAGAATAGATATCAAATATTCAGGCAAACAAATAACAAAACCAACTTAAAAGAATAAGCACACTGCATACCCCACCAAAATATAAATATAATTCCATGATTCTCATGGAGATGCAAAGGAAATGAAAAGCATCAAATATACTAATATGTTGCTCAAGCTCTTGCCTAGTGGAAAAAGAGGACAGGGGTGATTACAATTATGTTAAAATCAATAAGAAGCATAAGCGAACACCCAGATGAGAATAAGAAAAAAAGAACTTTGTTTAATAAAGTTGATCCCAACATAGAGAGAGAGGAAGAAAGAAAGAAGATGGTGTGCCTGGGTGGGCAAATGGTGAAGTTGACAAGTTGTTACATATTTAGAAATGATCAGAGATGGTATGTTTCAGTTGTTGAAGCAAACTAACATATAAAACATTTGAATTTTGCAATGAAAAGAAAGAGAAGAAAGAAAGAAAAAAGTTTTTGAAGGAAGGAGAGAGAGGAACAAAAATCAATGTAATGACAACATAAATGAATATCTGACAATGATTAAAAACACCCAAGATCCAACAACAAAATGGAACATGTGATTTGATTTTTGATGGAAATTATACAAACTGCGATGCTAATGATATCAAAACAATCCAGTCAGCCATCAAATTTGTAACACCCCGTAGGCCTCCGACGTGTTATCATTAATAATATCAGTTTAGCGCTTAAAACATAGTTTATAAAACTCAGCGGAAGCACAAAATCTCTTTTCTTGATACATTATGTATGGAATAATACAAACCACATATAATTCACACACAAAGCCCATAAGGCACACCCCTGCTGATCCAGTTTATCATAACATAAACCATAAAGACAGATAACTAACAGAGTTAGGCAGATTTATCAAATATACAACAGTTGTACTCAGGAGATCAGGTCTCATATACATATCATAAATAGTTCTGTACAAATATACATCAAGGCTCACACCTCATCGTGTGATACAAAAGAATAACTGCCCTCACAGAGGGTATACAGAACTATCCAGTCATCATCTGGTGTACACACACACCATCCCTTCTTAAGGGTACAATATAAACAAAATAATAAAAAAAAATGAGCCTACAAGCTCCATCTGCTGCTACCAGTCAAGCAGAACGTCTCTACTCAGGCCTCCTACCCTGAGACTGCTCTCTTCGTCCTGAAGAGTCACCTGAAAAGCATAAATCCCCACACGGGGTGAGATAACAAATCTCAGTAAGCTCAGGGTCCATGGAGACTTCTCCTCCACCCTGGCCCACTTCCATAATACATACATCAGGCAATCACAAGCAAATGGCCCACTGGCCCTCATAACAACATAAGCATAGCATACATACATGGCGAAGCTACCTCAACGCCTAAAATCAGTGGGAGTCCGGAACTCGCACCTGTGCCATCCCATTGGGTGCTAACCCTTCGCATGGATGCACAACATATGGTACCTCCGAGAATAGAAGGAGCTACCTCAACTTCTAATCCCCTGGCCTGTGGGAATCAATCCCCTGGGAGCTACCTCAACCAAGAGCCAGCCATGCTAGGAGGAAAACCATCTCCTAGGGA
>PYAF01000281.1:84170-103662 GCA_007407185.1 Glycine tomentella
ACGAAGGATTTCAGCTTTCCAATCGGTTCAATCAAGATTATAGGGCTCAGGAAGGCGTTTAGGCTAGCATATCATGTCCCTAAAAGCTTGGGAGGTCTTCAATGGAGTTTTGGACCTAAGGAAGAAGATGAATGGCTTTTCCTCTCTCATTTTCGCGTTTTCTGCCCTTTATACTCGGCCTGCCCGACCTCTGGCGCCAGCTCCGGCGCCATTAGCGCCACATAGGTCGGTTAGTCTGGCGCTCTTAGCGCCACTCCCGCGCTCTTGGCGCCGGTTTTCAGAAACTGTGGCGCCCTGAGCGCCACATCTGGCGCCCCCAGCGCCAACTTCCAGGTACCCTGGCGCCCTCAGCGCCAAGTCTGGCGCTACCAGCGCCGACTGGGAATATGGCGCTCCTGGCGCCAACTCTGGCGCCCTAAGCGTGAACCTCCAGAGATTATGGCGCTTCCAGCGCCGCCCAGGAAGAAGATGTATGACTATAATCAATTTAAATTACGAATAAGAAGAAAATAATAATCAGAAGGGAGCATTCAGCATATATAACATAAAGAAGGGAAGTTTAGCTTATTTACTTTGAAATAGTGTTTCTTTCGGTTAATTCAATTTGAGAAACGTGCTCTGTCTCTCTTTGTGTCTCTCTCTACCATCTTTTGTCCTCGCGACTATCTAACACACTGCTCCCCTCTATATGGCATAAACTCGATAGCCAATAGTGCAAGCAAATCAAAGCAAGCACCCCCACTTTTTTTGGGGGGATTCTCAAATTTGAATTTCCCTCTCCTAAAACTGAACTATGCATTCCTATTTGTCTATTAAAATATGCTTTTTTGTTCTGCCACACCACCTTTATAAGCAGCTCCTATTTAGTGCTTCACTACCAAAATCTACCTCCAAAGCTCTATCTCTCCCCCTTCATCTTCTGTTAGCTATGAGGAAGATGAAGGTATGGAATCAAGAAGAATGAAGATTGCAAGTTTTGATATTTTACATGCCCACTCAATTGATGGCATTTGTAATTTTTTGCTTAAGCTTGGTTCAAATGGTTAAAGCTTCATAATCCTCACTAACCTTGATTAATTCATGCATTCATACATACATTTAATCATGTTTAATCATATGGTTATAAGTATTTAGATATAAACTCATAAAGGCAATTAGATTTTTATAAAAACTATTTTTCACTGATTTAATTGATTACATATATGATATAATCGATTAAATGCATGTGTTTCAGACTGCATATTGCCTTATGAACATTTTATTCAATTACCATTGATTTGTAATCGATTAAATGTGCTTAACACTGGGATAGACATTGTCTGTGATAATCGATTACTTCACAAAACAATCGATTATCTGAGTCTCTGCATATTTTATAAAAGCATTTTCATCTGGTTTAATTGACTACCAGATATTTGTAATCGATTAAATATGCATTGATGTGTTTTTAACATGATCTATGTTAATCAGTTATTTGGGAATTTAATTGATTACACATGTGTATTAGAAAACTCATGTCATCTGGAATAATCGATTACAAGATGACTTAATCGATTATTTTGTTCTTGACAAATTTCCAGATTTATGATGAACACTTTAATCGATTATCTGGTTAAAATAATCAATTACATCAGTATAAATAATCGATTACTTTGACGAAATAATTTATTACAGTTAGTTAAGTCTGTTTTTTTATAAATAGAATAGCTAGGACTGAGTTTCTAAAACAAGTATGTTGTGAAATATTCGTACAAGCCTTGAAAAAACACTTTCAAGAGTTCTTAAAACACAAAGGCAAAAGGGAGAAGAGAAAATCAAAGATGCTAAGTGTCATGGAGTGTTGCATGATATGTTAATCTTTATTCACATGGCGTGAAGAGTTGTTCAAGCTTTCTGGTTAAAGAAGTCATCAAGAAAGAGTATTTGCATATATTCTCAGTTGAGTTAGATCATTCATTTCATTGAATTTACTGAGGATTAAGAGGTGATATCTTTCTTGAACATTAAGCTTGGTTATTTTGTTGATATTTGTGTTGTATGTGTGTTGAGTGTTCATATAACAAATTGTTTTCTTTAAAGCTTTTTCTAGAGGGGTTTCTAGAGGGTAGAACAGAGAAGGGATCTCTGGTTCTAGATCTTTTGAAAAGTCTATAGGGTATAGATTTTGAATTTTACCTAGGAAGGGTAAAAGAGATCATTGTAAGCTTGTAAAGAACTTATATTTGTTATAGTGGAACTCTGACCAAGATTTGGTTAGAAGAAAACTGGATGTAGCCTCCGGGGTTGAGAGGTGAACCAGTATAAATCTTGTGTGATTTAATATTTCTATTTATGTTCATGATATTCTTGAAGTATTAATTTTGTTCATATCACAATATTGGTCACAGCACAAGAGAGATTTGATTGGTGAAGAAAAATTGTTTTCTTTAAAGCTTTTTCTAGAGGGGTTTCTAGAGGGTAGAACAGAGAAGGGATCTCTGGTTCTAGATCTTTTGAAAAGTCTATAGGGTATAGATTTTGAATTTTACCTAGGAAGGGTAAAAGAGATCATTGTAAGCTTGTAAAGAACTTATATTTGTTATAGTGGAACTCTGACCAAGATTTGGTTAGAAGAAAACTGGATGTAGCCTCCGGGGTTGAGAGGTGAACCAGTATAAATCTTGTGTGATTTAATATTTCTATTTATGTTCATGATATTCTTGAAGTATTAATTTTGTTCATATCACAATATTGGTCACAGCACAAGAGAGATTTGATTGGTGAAGAAAAATTGTTTTCTTTGTTGTTTTAAAAGATACGATCCTTCTTGAAAGTCTTTTGTTGTTACATTTTGGAAAGGAAATTTTTAAAAAACTCTTGAGGAAATACCAATTCACCCCCCCCCTCTTGGTTATTTGCAAAAGTGTGCATTATATTTTCAATTGGCATCAAGAGCTGGTTCTTGTAATTTGCTCAAGATCTTTCTAAAATCATTGACAATGAATACTAATCAAATAACTTTCAAAGAGGGAGCCTCATTGAATAGACCACCTTTATTTGAATGGCAACATTTTAACTTCTGGAAGAACATAATGCAAATCTTTATCCAATCAAATGACTCGGGTGCTTGGAATTGTATTGAGAAAGGTCCTTTTATTCCTACCAAGATTGTTGATGGCAAAACAATACCAAAAGAATGGGCTGAAATGTCAGAAATAGAAAAGAAAATGGTTCAATATGATTTCAAAGCAAAAAATATGATAACTTCTGCTTTATCTTCCGATGAATTTTTCAGGACTGTTAGGTGCAAATGTGCCAAAGAAATATGAGAATTACTTGAAGTTACACATGAAGGTACTTGTGATGTGAGAAGATCAAGGAAACACACTCTCATTCATGAATATGAAATGTTCAAGATGAGAGATGATGAGAACATCTCACAGCTTCAAACAAGACTCACCCACATTGTGAATCACTTGCTTGGACTACGAAAAACCTTTGATGTAGAAGAGATGAACATCAAAATTCTCAAATGTCTAACAAGGGATTGGCAGCCTAAAGTCACATCCATTAAAGAATCAAAGGATCTATCAAAGATGTCAATGGCAGCAATGTTTGGTAAGCTTTTAGAATATGAGCTTGAATTATCTCAACTAACTAATGGTGAAGATGCAGATAAAAAACATAAGAGCATTGCATTAAAAGCTGCACCTTCAAAGATAGAAAAAGATGATAGTTCAAGTGAAGATGATGATGATGAGAATATGAATCTCATTGTAAGAAAGTTTTCCAAGTTTCTAAGGAAGAATAAGAGCAGAAAGCAACCATTTCAAAAGAAAAGAAATGACAACACCAACAAGAACAACAACTCCTCCTCAATCACTTGCTTTGAATGTGGAAAGCAAGGTCATATAAAGTCAGATTGTCCCTCATTATCAAAGAAGCCACAAGTTGAAAAAAGATCTAGAAGGGAAGGAAAGCCTAGAAAGGCTTACATTGCTTGGGAGGATAATGAATCAACAAGTTTTGAATCCTCTTCAGAAAAAGAAGTTGAAGCTCACCTATGCCTTACATCTACCATTAATGAAGAAGATGAATCATCAAGTACAGAATCAGAGGTAAATTCTGAATTTGAAAATGTAGTTGATGTTTTTTATGAGATGCATTTAGAAGCTCAATAACTGGAAAAAGCAAACAACAAGCTTAAGAGTGATCTAAGATGGCATGTATCCAAGCTTGCTGAATTGCAAGAAGAGATTTGTAAATTGAAAGAAGATCTTGATAAGCTTCTCTCAAGTTACAAAGAGAAAGGATGTACATGTTCCTTAGCCAACTCTAAGGTTGATGAATACAATGAATTACAAAAAGAATTTGATGATTATAAGTTGAGTAAAGGAAAAGAAAACATGTGCTTACAAACTGAAAATAGCTATTTGGTTGATTTGCTAAGAAAATATTACAAAGGCAAATGCAACTTAGATGAATTACTAAGTGTGCAAAAATTTGCTGATGATACTTATGGTTTGGGATATAAACATGGAGCTAAAACCCAAAATAAGCTTGTGTTTGTACCACCAAAACATAAATATCATATGCAGCATAATCAATCGAATATCTACAATAGATTTACTCAAGTTAGAACATCAAAATCTCTTACTTGCAATTATTGTATGCTTAAAGGACAAACATCATACAAGTGCTTTGCTAGAAGATTTTATGTTCCTAATGGTTAATGTATAAGGGTTGAGAAAAGAAAGAAAGCAACTAACCCCTTTGGACCCAACTTAAATTGGGGACCTTATTTCTCTCTTTAATTTGTTTTGTGCAGGTGTGTCTTAGAGCAAAATCTTCAATATGGTACCTAGATAGTGGATGCTCTAGACACATGACCGGAGACATATCCATGCTAACAGATGTTGTACTTGAAGAAAGAGGATATGTTACATATGGGGACAATAATAAAGGAAGAATAATTGGGCAAGGTAATATTGGAGATAGCTTATCAACAAAAATCAAGGATGTGCTTTATGTTGAAGGGCTGAAACACAATTTACTAAGCATTAGTCAATTGTGTGATAAAGGTTTCAAAGTCAACTTTAACAATGAGACTTGCTTGATACATGATGGCAAGAATGGCAAAGTGGCACACATTGGTAAGAGGAAGGGTAATATCTATGTCTTGTCTATTGACCATGCATTCATACATAAAACTGATTGCTTGATGAGTAAAATGAATGAAACATGGTTCTGGCATAGAAGAACATCACATATAAACATGCATCATCTCAACAAGTTAATTAGGAAAGACTTAGTAATTGGTTTCCCAAAGCTTAAGTTTGAAAAGGACAAAATTTGAGAAGCATGTCAAAGAGAGAAGCAAACTAAAAACTCTTTTCAAAGTAAGAATATGATTTCTACTTCTAGACCTCTTGAATTGCTTCACATGGATTTATTTGGTCCTTCAAGAACCATGAGCTTAGGAGGAAATTATTATGGACTTGTTATAGTTGATGATTACTCTAGATACACTTGGACATTGTTCATAAGATCCAAAAGCCAAGCATTCTTAGCTTTTAATAAACTAGCCAAGGTAATTCAAAATGAAAAGGGTTGTAATATTGTTTCAAATAGGAGTGACCATGGTGGTGAATTCCAAAATGAACACTTTGAAAAGTTGTGTGAAGATTTTGGAATTAATCACAATTTTTCAGCTCCAAGAACACCACAACAAAATGGGGTTGTGGAGAGGAAAAACCGATCACTTGAAGAAGGAGCAAGAACTCTTCTAAATGAAACAAAATTACCTAAGCATTTTTGGGCAGATGTTGTGAGTACAGTTTGTTATACTCTTAATAGGATTCTCATAAGGCCTATTTTAAGGAAAACTCCTTATGGAATCTATAAAGGGAGGAAACCAAACATCTCTCATTTTAAGGCATTTGGTTGTAAATGCTTTGTTTTAAACAATGGCAAAGATAACCTTGGTAAGTTTGACTCAAAAGCTGATGAAGCCATCTTTCTTGGATATTCCTTGCAAAGTAAGGCTTATAGGATCTTCAACAAAAGAACCTTGTGTGTTTAAGAGTCTGTACATATAGTTTGTGATGAAACTAACCCTTCTCAAGTAGAAGTTTGAGTGATAATGATGAAGAAAACAAAGAAGAAAGACAACAGTGCATTGAAGCTAGTAAACTAGAAGAAGAAGAAATATTAGAAGATAAAAATCAAGAAGCAGCCACACCTAAACACACAGATTGGAGAACCATAAGAGACCTATCATTGGACAACATAATTGGTGATGTGTCTAAGGGAGTATCAACTAGATATTCTTTAAGAAATCTTAGTTGCACCATGACTTTTGTATCACAAATTGAACCTAATAACATTGAACAAGTCTTATTAGATGAACATTGGTTAATTGCTATGCATGAGGAATTAAATCATTTTAAAAAGAACAATGTTTGAGAACTAGTACCTAGACCTACCACTCACACACCTATTGGCACTAAGTGGGTTTTTAGGAACAAGTTGGATGAAAGTGGCATCATAATTAGAAACAAAGCTAGATTGGTTGCAAAAGGTTACAACCAAGAGGAAGGCATTGATTATGATGAAACTTATGCTCCAGTTGCTAGGCTAGAGGCCATAAGATTACTTCTTGCATATGCATGTATGATGAACTTTAGATTGTTTCAAATGGATGTGAAAAGTGCATTTCTTAATGGCTATATTGATGAAGAAATATATGTTAACCAGCCTCCTGGTTTTGTAGAACATCAATATCCTAACCATGTATACAGATTAAGAAAAGCATTATATGGATTGAAACAAGCTCCAAGGTCTTGGTATGAGAGGTTAAGCAAGTTCTTGCTTGATCAATTATTCACAAGAGGAGAAGTGGATAAAACTTTGTTCATTAAAAGAAGAAACAAAGATATACTCATGGTACAAATCTATGTTGATGATATCATTTTTGGTTCTACTAATCATTCTTTGTACAAAGAATTTGCAGCCAACATGTAAAATGAATTTGAAATGTCTATGATGGGAGAGCTTACATTCTTTCTTCGACTTTAAGTTAAACAAATGAAGAATGAAACTTTCCTAAGCCAATCAAAGTACTGTATGGAAATGTTAAAGAAGTTTGATATGGAAAATTGCAAAGCTGCAACAACTCCTATGGGAACTTCCACCTACCTAGATTCAGATGAAAGAGGAAAAAGTATTGATGAGTCAAAGTATAGAGGAATGATAGGATCATTGCTTTATCTCACAGCAAGTAGACTTGACATTATGTTAAGTGTTTGCTTATGTGCTAGATATCAAGCTAATCTTAAAGAGTCTCATCAAATAGCAGTGAAAAGGATCTTCAAGTATCTAAAGTCTACACTAAAAGTGGGACTTTGGTATCCAAGAGGTACAACAATCAATTTAATTGGTTACTCCGACTCTGATTTTGCAGGATGCAAGTTGGATAGAAAGAGCACAAGTGGTACTTGTCATCTATTGGGAAGCTCTTTAATTTCTTGGCATTGCAAAAATAAATCTTGTGAAGCCTTGTCAACAGCTGAAGCTGAGTACATATTAGCTGGATGTTGTTGTGCTCAAAGTTTATGGTTGAAGCAACAACTCTAAGATTTTGGTGTAGAACTTCAACAAATTCCAGTTCTATGTGACAATATAAGTGCTATAAATATCTCCAAGAATCCAATCATGCATTCCAGAACAAAGCATATAGAAATAAGACATCATTTCATCAGAGATCATGTGCGAAAAGGTAACATTAAAATTGAGTTTGTTGATAGTAAAAACCAATTGGCTGATATTTTTACTAAACCTTTGGATAGGGATAGATTCTTTACCTTAAGAAATATGCTTAGTATATTGGATCAATCTAGTACATGTTGAGTGACATTTCTATGCTTAATGAATGATATTAGACATTGTATGATATATAGTAACTCAAATTGGTATAAAAATTACATGTAAATTGTTGCACAAAATCTATATTTGGTGTATAAAAGTTGAGATCATCGATTACCATAGAGCTTTAATCAATTATTTGTTCATTCATTGCTTCTTATAAACAAGTCAAAGCTGTTGTAATCGATTACATCAATGAATTAATTGATTATTCTCATCTCGAGTTCCAGAAAAAATCATGTTCTCTCTGTAATAATCAATTAAATCGACAACTTAATCGATTACATGAAGTCATTGTAGTTTCCAAAAATCTGGACTTCTCTGGAATAATCGATTACTTCATCGAAATAATCGATTATTAGGGTCCTGCTTGTCTGAGAAATCTATCTCACTCTGTCTCAATCGATTAAACCAAATTATAATCGATTACACTTCATCTTCAACAAGTCATTTGTTCTGATATAATCGATTACCCTGTATGTTAATTGATTACATCATTTCTGAATAGTGATATTTTAAATGAAATAATCAATTACTTCAGTGGTTACTGCAGAATCTGATAGTTTTTGAAACTGCCCAACTGCCATTAAGCACGATTTGATGCAATCAAAGTAATTATGTGAGTGATTAAGGCCACAACAGCTATATTTTTCAGATTCTCAACTGTCCATAATATTCAATTTGTCTATAAATAGTGAATTAGTGAACCAGGGTTAGGGAGGATATCCCAGAACCCTGAGTTTACTGAGACGTTTGTCTTACCCTGTGTGGGGTTTGTGGTTTTCAGGTGCTTCTTCTAGAGGAGATGATATCCTAGGCCTTGTTATGGTGGTGTTGTATGTGTGTGCTTGGAGGTGAACTAGGGTTAGGGAGGATCTCCCAGAACCCTGAGTTTACTGAGACGTTTGTCTTACCCTGTGTGGGGTTTGTGGTTTTCAGGTGCTTCTTCTAGAGGAGAGGAGCGACCTCAGGGCAGGAGGCCCTAGTGGAGCTGACAGGCTGGAGAGAGGGCTGCAGTAGGAGACCAGAGCAGAACTTCCAGAGTTGAAGTTGGTCTTAGTTTCTCTGTGTAGGGGGCAGGGGGTGTGTACATCCATTGTAATGTACATATTTTGATGTATAACCACTGATGTGTGGTCTTGTGTTTGAGTTGTATGTATATGTACAGACCCTGATGTATAAGATGATGTTATTCCTCCTTATTCTCTATGTTTAGTTTTGTATATCTGCCTATGTTGTGTATGGTTTATCTAGATCAGTCGTGGCTTGTTTTAGGTGTTGTGTTTTATATCCCATGCATAATGTAATCAAGAAAAACGATTCTATCGCTTCCGCACCGCGTGTATTTAACGCTGATAGTGCTAGTATGATATTATTAATGATAACGCACCGGAGACGACCGGTGTGTTACAATTATGAGGCTTTAACTACTTAAACCAAGCTTAACCAAGAAATTACAAATGCCATCAATTGAGTGGGCATGTAAAACATCAATACTTGCTTTCTTCATTCTTCTTGATTCCATATTTTCATCTTCCTCATAGCTAACACACATATGTATTAGAAAACTCAGGTCATCTGGAATAATAGATTACAAGATGACTTAATCGATTATTTTGTTCTTGATAAATTTTCAGATTTATGATGAACACTTTAATCAATTATCTTGTTAAAATAATCGATTACTTTGACGAAATAATCGATTACAGTTAGTTAAGTATTTTTTTTATAAATAGAATAGTTAGGACTGAGTTTCTAAAACTAGTATTTTGTGAAATATTCGTACAAGCCTTGAAAAAACACTTTCAAGAGTTCTTAAAACACAAAGGCAAAAGGGAGAAGAGAAAATCAAAGATGCTAAGTGTCATGGAGTGTTGCATGATATGTTAGTCATTATTCACATGGTGTGAAGAGTTGTTCAAGCTTTCTAGTTAAAGAAGTCATCAAGAAAGAGTATTTGCATACATTCTCAGTTGAGTTAGATTATTCATTTCATTGAATTTACTGAGGATTAAGAGGTGATATCTTTCTTGAACTTTAAGCTTGGTTATTTTGTTGATATTTGTGTTGTATGTGTGTTGAGTGTTCATATAACAAATTGTTTTCTTTAAAGCTTTTTCTAGAAGGGTTTCTAGAGGGTAGAACAGAGAAGGGATCTCTGGTTCTAGATCTTTTGAAAAGTCTATAGGGTATAGATTTTGAATTTTATCTAGGAAGGGTAAAAGAGATCATTGTAAGCTTGTAAAGAACTTATATTTGTTATAGTGGAACTCTGACCAAGATTTGGTTAGAAGAAAACTGGATGTAGCCTCCGGGGTTGAGAGGTGAACCAGTATAAATCTTGTGTGATTTAATATTTCTATTTATGTTCATGATATTCTTGAAGTATTAATTTTGTTCATATCACAATATTGGTCACAGCACAAG
The DNA here is from genome assembly GCA_007407185.1 of Glycine tomentella. NCBI lineage: Eukaryota > Viridiplantae > Streptophyta > Magnoliopsida > Fabales > Fabaceae > Glycine > Glycine tomentella. The sequence continues at coordinate 94,500 of PYAF01000281.1, forward strand.
AGAAATTTAATTGGTGAAGAAAAATTGTTTTCTTTAAAGCTTTTTCTAGAAGGGTTTCTAGAGGGTAGAACAGAGAAGGGATCTCTGGTTCTAGATCTTTTGAAAAGTCTATAGGGTATAGATTTTGAATTTTATCTAGGAAGGGTAAAAGAGATCATTGTAAGCTTGTAAAGAACTTATATTTGTTATAGTGGAACTCTGACCAAGATTTGGTTAGAAGAAAACTGGATGTAGCCTCCGGGGTTGAGAGGTGAACCAGTATAAATCTTGTGTGATTTAATATTTCTATTTATGTTCATGATATTCTTGAAGTATTAATTTTGTTCATATCACAATATTGGTCACAGCACAAGAGAAATTTAATTGGTGAAGAAAAATTGTTTTCTTTGTTGTTTTAAAAGATACAATCCTTCTTGAAAGTCTTCCGTTGTTACATTTTCGAAAGGAAATTTTTAAAAAACTCTGAGGGAAAACCAATTCACCCCCCTAAAGTGACTAGGTAGTGACTCCTAGGTCGTCTCTCAAGGATCTCAATTATCTGCGTTAGGGATTGAAAACGTGTTTTGGGGGTTTTTTTGGCAGAATGCGAAAACTAAATTAAAACAGAATTAACAATTAATTTGCAGTGATTAAAAACAAGTCAGACCCTTAGAACAGATTGCGCCTCTAATATCCTTGGTTCACGAAAGATAATCTGTCCTACTTAATTCTTATCAGTCCAGGTTAATCGACTAAGTGAAGATTAATCTAAAACGTCATTACACGAATTAAGCAAACGTGAACCTCGTCAGGGCAAGTTCTTAGGATTAAGCAAACTGAGATTACTGAATCAATCAATATCAGAATCATTAAGCATGACCCTAATTCAAAAAATACAGAATAGAAACCCCAACAAGGAAGAACCAAGCAGAAACGAAATTCAAAAACAGAGAACCTCCATTAAAGGATTTGCAATCTGTCCTAGGGTCCAACCCTAGGTTTAGCCTTCCATTAAGTTGAAATTAACAACAGAAACGCGAATTGAACATTAAACGAATTCAAAAGCAAAAACGAAATTAAACAGAACAAAAACAAAAACCTAAAACGAAATAGCAGAAACTGAAAGTAGAAAGCGAAAACGAAATTAGAAGATGAAGCAGACAGAAACGAAAATAAACACTGAATTGAAACGCAATGTATTCTGGAAATAGAAGATGAAGCAGAAACGAAAAAACCTAAAAACAGAACAGAGAAAGCAGAAAACGAAAAATGCTAAAACCCTAAGGAAAACTGAACGAAAAATAATGTTGGCTGCTCTCTCTGCATGGGCACAGTTTCCCAAATATAAAGAGTGACTGACCTAAACGAAAAATGGGCTTTTCCTAACAATTTTGGCCCAAAAACGAAAATAAAATAAAACGGAAATAAAATGCTCTGAAAATAATGCTGACGCGGCATCCCAATCTTCAAGTCCATGAATTAATTCCAAGCCCAATTAATTATTAAACTGCCCTGAAAAATCAAATTGGAATAATTAAACTTAAAATAATTCAAATTAATTAAAATCTGAATTATCAGTCCAATTAAGTCCTAAATGAGAAACAATGCAAAATATAAACGATTAAGCACAAGTTAGGGATTAAAATGAGTACAGAAAGATGAGTAAATAGTGATAAATAGTGACTCATCACTATGTTCATTGATTATGAATATGATCTTCTCGTTGAGACATAGAGACAGATAGTTTCTTTCTCTCTCTCTTGGAGAGATAGATAGAAATTAGAAAATACCATAGTTAGAAAGTGTCTTGTTTGCTTAAAAAGTTGTCTTCTATGTTCCTGCTTCTGAGTTTGTTGCTTTCTTCTCTTAATTCACCGGAAGAAAGTGAGCTGGGTGGCTTCCAACACCATTAACTCTTGATTTTTTTGCTAGCTAGTTACCTCATCAACGAACAAAACTCTCTCTTTTGCTTCACATGTGTTCCTAGCTAGCTATCGGTGAAAGTTTGCAATCATTGACATTACCGAGCTAATCTCTTTTGTATGTTTCTTTTTTGGTAAGTCTCCAAAGCTAGGAAGCAATGGAATTTTTGAGTCAGGAAGGAGAAATCCCAATCCCAATAAACAGCAGTACTACATATGGACATGGTAATGGTCATGGTCACGAACTCATGATTCACCATGAACAGAACCACATTATATCCTCCACGGCACTTTCAAATGGCACACCTACTATGCAGCAAGAGGAGGATAATGGACTTGGATGCCACAACAAAGTTGTTCGGTACAGAGAATGCCTGAAGAACCATGTAGCAGCCATGGGAGGGAATGCCACTAATGGTTCTGGTGCGTTCATGCTAAGTGGAGAAGAAGGGACCATAGAGGCATTGAACTGCTCTTCCTGGCATTGCCACAGAAACTTCCATAGAAAGGAAGTGGAGGGTAAGCCTTCATTGAAAACAATATGAATACACCCAAATACCAAGAGGGAGGATGGATTGGTATATGCTTGACCTTTTAAAACTTTTACAAAATTAGAGTTGAAGGATCTTTATCATTTTTTAAAATCAATGAAACTTCAGTTTAAACAAACCTCTCAATCCAAGGAATCAATGACAAAAATTTGCACTTGTTGATTAAGAAAGAAATCACAATTGTCAAGAGATCAAGATAACAAGAAAAGATAGAGAGATCAACACAAAAACATATACTGGTTTACTTCTCTAGAGAAGCTACATCTAGTTCTTCTAATCAAACAAGATTAGAGTTCTACTAAATCAAATTTGTTCTTTTACAAGTTGTTACAAGTGATTTTCCTTATCCACCCTAGATAAAGAATCTGAATTCTAACACTATTAGAAATCAAATCACAAAGAACCTGAGAACTCTACTCAGTTCTTTATCCTAGAGAACACTACTCTAGAAAGCTTGAAAGAAAACTATTTTGACCTTAGCCTTACACAAACTTCAAACTAAACAATTTACTATAAAAGTTTAAGAGAGACACAACTTGTGATCCTTAGTGAATGAATTGAATGAATGAATGTTACCAATCAATTCCAGGTTGCATGAATGTTGATGAACAGAAAATCAACTCTCTTGAAGTTCTTTTCAAGGATTTTGTGTTAACACATCATCATCAATGAAACATGTAATCTTTTGATCTCAAACAAGAAATGTATCACTCCAAAAATCTGTTTCTTGGACCTTTGAAAAATAGATAATTTTCAATATTTTAGGTAATATTTTGATCTCAAACAGATAATTTCTTAGATTGCTCCCCTTATTTTAGGTAATATTTCACAAACTTCAGAAAAATAGATTCAAAGCAAAAAGTTTCAATATTTCAGTCAATAAGCACATTTCTTTCTTGTTCAATCATTTGCTTTAATATCAATCATTTGTTCAATTTATTTTCTCCCCCTAGTTGGCTTATCAAAGAAAAAAAAAATCATTGCAAAGTTAAGATAAACAAGGAAGGAAGAAACATAATATCATTAATGATTAAAGAGTACACTTAACTGGAAGTAAACTGGAAATAAAATAAAACATTAATCAGAAAGCCACATCAAGAAACAAAATAAGAAACACAGCAACACAACATGTAATCAAAAAGCACACTTAAGCAGCCTAATCTAGAGCTTGCAAAACACATCAAGGACAATCTTAGCTTCGATATTTTCTAGCCTAGATCTCATTTCTTCCATGGATGAGTTGGTCTTAGCTACAATAGACCAAACCTCTTCATCAATCACCATGGGAACACCCTTCACTTGAGAGCGAATTACCCCATCCATGCTAGCTTTTGCACAGGTATAAAACACCTTCACCAGCTCAGGGTAGAAAGTACCCTTAAGCTCAAGAAATTTCCTCAAGCTTTGAATTTCAAGAAGGTTAGGGAATTGGAATCCCTCATGGATGAACCAATCAAGATCCAAATACTTTGGAGGCATGACCAGCTTTGTAGCATTGAACTGGATATAGTTCATCCTGTCTTTTCTTCAGGGAACCAGAAATTCACCCTGTTCCCAGAAGGATTTGAGGATACCCCAACTTTTCTTTTGCCAATTTTGATTTTCTTAGAGGTAGACATGGTAGATTGGGTTTAGAAAAGATAAGTGGGTAGTGTTTGGGATTAAGAGAGAGAAGAAGAAAGCTCAAAAATTTCAATAAGCTTAGAGAGGAGAGGATAAATTCAGGTGTGGATTTTCTCTCTTGTGTAATGTTGTATTTATAGGAGTTTTTAGGGTTCAAATTTTGAATTTTGAATGAATATAACAGATTTTTCAAGTACCCAGAGGCTTAAATGCTCAATAGCAGTTTAAATTTTGAATTTAAGAGTAGATATGGCAATTTATATTTCCAAAAGATCTTCAAAATTTGCAGTAACGCCATAAGTAATCGATTACGAAAGCTCTGTAATCTATTAATTCGTAACCAAACACAAGCTATGCATTATGGTGTAATCGATTAAACCAGTGAAAACATAAACCATAACAGCATACAGTAATCGATTACCATAGTATGTAATCGATTAAACCAGTGAGGTTTTGAGTCATCATAAGTTTTGTATCTCATGTAATCGATTAATTCGATGATGTAATCGATTACTCCAGAGATTTCAAAAAATTTGGATTCAGTTTAAGCATCCAATAATCGATTATATCATTGAGGTAATCAATTACATAAGCATCAAAATGTTTCTAAACAACATTCAAACATCAAATAATCGATTATCCCGACAAGTAATTGATTATCACAGTGAATTATGCAGAGTATTCAATGTTTATGCATCAGGAAACTTCAAACTTAAGCATTTTGATATATGGTATTTATCTAGTGAATCATCATATAGAAAGGCAATTAAAAAGACATGCTAACATATGTTAGATTCATCAAGTATGCCTAGCATGTTTCTAAGTGCATAAAACCTATCTCTTGCCAAAGGTTTTGTAAAGATGTCAGCCAATTAATTTAGAGTATCTATGAAGTCAATTTTACAATTACCCTTTTGGATATGATCCATGAGGAAATGATGCCTTATCTCATAATGTTTGGTCCTTGAATGCATGATTCGATTCTTGGATATGTTGATGGCACTTGTATTGTCACAGAGCAAGGATATTTCCTTTAACTCAACACCTAAATCTTGTAGTTGTTGCTTCAGCCAAAGGCTTTGTGCACAGCAGCTTCCAACAGAAATATACTCAGCTACAGCAAGTAACACAAGATTTCTTCTTGCAATGCCAAGAGATTAGTGAGCTGCCTAAAAGGTGGCAAGTTCCACTTGTACTCTTTCTATCCAATTTTCACCCTGCAAAGTCAGAATTAGAATATGCAATTAAGTTAAGAGATGCAACTTTAGGATACCAAAGTCCAACTCTTGGTGTAGACTTGAGATACTTGAGGATCCTTTTGACTACAGTAAGGTGTGATTCTTTGAGTTTTTCTTAATATCTAGCACACAAACACATGCTTAACATAATGTCAACTCTACTTGCAATCAAGTATAATAAAGATCCAATCATTCCTCTGTATTTTGACTCATCCAAATTTTTTCCTTTATCATCTGAATCAAGACAGGTTGATGTAGCCATTGGAGTTGTAGCATGCTTGCTCTTCTTCATTTCAAACTTCTTGGTCATTTCAAGGCAATACTTGGTTTGACTAAGAAATGTCTCATTCTTCATTTGCTTGGCTTGTAGTCCTAGAAAGAATGTGAGCTCTCCCATCATTGACATTTCAAATTCACTCTACATTGAGACAAAAATTTCTCTCTCCACCCTCAAAGACCTCTTCCATATTTTTGGCTTGGAGGTTGTTTGCCTTTGCCATTATTTTGCCAATCCCTATGGCTTGGGAGTGAACTAAAAAGGTAGAAAGGATGGTTTCAATGACAACATACCTGGCTTAGCGTGTGACATAGAAGGAGATGGTTCATATCCTCTATTGTCGTGCCCTCAAAGACACCCTCAATTGGGCCACACATCGCCATTTCTTCTACGACGACATATCATTCGTTCTTTTACCATTTCCCCTTTCCAATATATATTTTTTCTCTAATTCATTTCTTCTTCTTCTTCTTCTTCAGGCTTCAAACCTCCGCAAAGGATTTGAGAAGAACAAACACATGGTTCATTTCCCTATTTCCAAATCATCACATCTTTCACTTACCCCAGATCTATTTTATAAATTTTAAAATCTTTCTTCCATTTAGCATTCAGAACCACATTTTCTTTCTTTGTTGGTGGGATCTTTTTAACATAATTTTGATCCACACATCCCTTGTGATATTATGCACACTAATTGTTTGTCATTTGGACTATGTATGTTGCGATTAGGGATTTGTGTCACTTATTTACCATCATTAAAAAAATCAATTGATTTCTTACATGTTGTCTGATGTTGAGCCTTCTTTGTGTTGGCTCCATTACAGGAAGACCCTAATATCATTGACAGGCTTATAGCGGATGCTAAAGCTTCCTACAACAAGTGGCGTCATCCTGATCCTTATATTGTTAAATTAACCCTCTTTGCCAACACTGCTTCATGTACATTTGCTTAATAGGGTTAGATATGTCATTTATAGGAGCTATGTTTAAGAAGCTTACCATAAATGGTGAATAATCAAATATTGTATGTTTTGGGTGATTGTTTTTGAAGTACTACTTTCTCAAAAGTCTTATGAGGTTTAAGCTAATTTAATTTTCTCTGAATAGTGATGGTATGCATAATTCTTATGCCAACAACAACATATTTGTGTAATCGTGCTATGATACCTGCAGGAATTTCTTTCTCAAGAGAAGGCACAAGGATCAAGTTCAATATATGAGAAGGTTGACCATGACGAGTTAATGGATGTATGCTTTACAAACTTTGGACAAATTATCTTAATGCAACTATTTGTCTTGGTAAAGAAATTGAATGAAGTTCACTATTGAAAATGACATGCCGAATGCACCATTTTTTGTTACAAAACTAGCTATCAAGATTTTGTCTTGTGTCATACTATTTAGGTGGGGCCTAAATTTGTACTTGTCCAATTAAGTGTATTAATGATTCTGTTAGGTCCTAAAAAATACGTGAATGCAATAACTGTCCTTACCTAAAAATGTGGATATAGAGCTAACAGAAGCTTCATGGCAAAAGTTATCTTGGATGAAATAAATTTCTATTACTGAACTAAGTTGACAATATATATAATAAATGTGGATAAAATTTATTTGTTATATAAGTATATTGGCTAAGGACGAGGTGATTCTTTCTTCAGATAAGGGGTGCAATAGATATAGATTGGTAGGATTTCAACATGTGGGAGGTAAAGATGATTTTACAACAAGAACACTAGAGGCTCTGCGGATAAAGAAAGGTAGTGCTTCTATTTTTCCAATTTTTGCTAAGCGACTGAAAGTTTTTTAACTATCATTTAACAATTATAATTGAGGAGAAAAAAGATGAGGATGATGAAGACGATGAATATCAAGACAGTACACGACTACACATAGAGTAGTTAGATCCTCCACAATTGTTGGTTCGAATTTTGATTAAAGTTATAAAACTTAATGAGTTTTATAATTAAGTTTTTCATCTTTTTTACCATATATAATACATATATGCTAAGCTCCAATAAGTACTTTTGTTTTTATATGTTAAAACATATACAAAGTTGTGATGAACATATTTGTCTTGTTTATATTATGTAAGGTTCAATGAGTAATACATGTTTAGAATATTTGACTATAATTTGTTTAGATTAATGTATTTGATGCTTTTTTTAATCATAGTTTGATGCTTTTATTGTTGAACAAATATATTATAACTTGTGATCAACTTGATTGTTTGTGTTGCGGTATGTATGTGATCGTGGTGACTGTTTACAGGGGAAAATGAATAAAAATGCAGATCAAATTAAAAATATATACATAATACTTTTAACATCGATTATTACCAAAATAGATGTAAGAAGTTTACTTAAGTTTAGTTTTTATATTGGGTTGTGCAATAACCGATGTATAAGGTAAACCTTTTACATTGGTTATTAGACAAAACCGATCTATAAAGGGTGTTTTCTAAACCAATCTAGGCATTTCATATCAATTTTTAGATTGGTTAAAATCTAATTTAAAAGGTCGGACTTTCTACATCACTAGACATCGATTGTACAACCAATGTAAATGATCATTTTTAATCAATGTAAAAAGCATTTTACATAGTAGTGTTAGCAGCCTTTGTGAGTGATAAATGGTTATGGCAGAGAAGGGTAGGTCACCTTAACATGAAAACTCTATCCAAACTATCCAAGCATAACCGTGTGAGAGGCTTACCTAATTTCAAATTCGAAAAAGATAGAGTATGTGAGGCTTGTGTCAAGGGAAAGCAAGCCAAATCCAATTTCCAACCTAAAAATGCAGTAACCTCACAAAGTGTCCTAAACTACTGCATATAAACTTGTTCGGTCAAACCAAAACACTCAGCCTAGGTTGAATGAGATATGGATTTCTGGTTGTTGATTTGTTGATTACTTCTCTAGATTTCACATGGGTTTTATTTCGCTCATAATGATGAGTCTTCTGAAGAATTCAGTAAGTTCTGTAAGAAAGTTTATAATGAAAAAGATTTGAAAATTTCCTTTGTAAGGAGTGATCATGGGGGATAATTTGAAAATTCCTTCTTTAAAACTTTCATTGATGAAAATGGCATCTCTCATAATTTTTCTATCCAAGAACACCTCAATAGAATGGTGCTGTGTAAAGGAAAAATAGATCCTTACAAGAGATGGCTAGAACACTAGTTAGTGAGTTTGATATACAAAACTATTTTTTGGAAAAAGTTAACATAGTTTGCTATGTTATTAAAGGTTCTAAACAAGACTCTATATGAATTATGGAAAGGAGGAAAACCAAGTGTATCATACTACCACATTTTTGGTTTGCACATGTTATATTTTGAACAATAAAGAGAACCTTGGGAAGTTTGTTGAAAAACCTGTAACAACCGCATCCACTTCGCTTGTATTTCTTATTTATTTTTATTTACTAAAAATTTTCGAAAAAAAAAACCGAAAGAATACGAGTTCAAATAAACTTTGGTTGATTCTCAAAACGCGTTTAGAAATGAAGGTTCAAATGAAAATTCCGTTGATTTTAAAAACAAGTTTAGAAAATATAAGTGCCTTACGCGTTATT
>PYAF01000283.1:15861-26789 GCA_007407185.1 Glycine tomentella
AACCTCCGTAGAAAAATCGGTGAAAAGATTCATCACCGCTTTCCGATTCGGCAGAGTTTCCACACTCAATCTCACTTCTCTCACTTTCTAACCTACCTAATACTAATATTTAAAGGCCTAAACTAAAGAAAAAGCTTACAAGAAGCAAAGAAGAGAGAAAATTGGAGTGGAAGAAGTTTGGAGGGATGGATTTTGGCAACGGGGGTGCATGGGTATTTATAGGGGGGTGTCTGGCCGCCTTTTGTCGCCCAGGCGACCAATTTACACATGGTTTGGTCGCCCAGGCGACCAAAAATCAACTTGCAGCCCAACTTGCACATCCACTTGCCAAATTGGAGGCCCAATTGCAGTTTAAGCTCGCCCAGGTGACCAAAATACACTATATTCACTCGCCTGGGCGAGCTAAAGCCCATCCAGAAGCCTCTTTTTGTCTGATTTGCTTTCTGCATCCCCCGTTTTGCTGTTATGAGTCATTTTTGGCCTGATTTGCTTTCTGCACCTCCCAGATTTGCTATGATTATTCGGAAGCCTCGAAAATCCACGGAATCTATCAAAATACAAAACATGATTGGATTAATCTTCCGAAATATGACGAAATAACATACAAGCAATAGGAGCTATATTAACTAGGTTTAGGGTAAATTTATGATAAAAACTTATGAAATCAAAGGATAAGTGCCTTTGTTTAAAACATGATTTTAACTGATTTAGGGCACTTATCACATCCCCACCAATAGCTTCGGGCAGTGGCTTCTGAAGCAAAATTTACATGAACTAGCACTCTATTGGAGTCTTGTGAGTGTGAGACTATGATCACATGTGGGCAAATTTTTAAATTCTAATCTTTATGTCTTTGTAGAGTTTAATATTTTATAATTATCAAATTTGAGTGGAAGGGGAGAGCACGTTGTTGCCTCTGCATAATTTATGCAAGATAATTTTCTGATTAGTTAAAAAAAGATGATTATGTATTCAAAATAGATATTTTTTTATGATGATATGGTTGATACATGATCAATTGAATTATTGAATGTGAATTCTATAGTGGTTCACACCACCTACAACTGCTGTTCAGAATGCCCTGAGGCGTACAATGGAAACTTACTCTAAAGTTACAAGGTTCTTTTTTATATGCAACTATGTTAGCAGGTACCTTGTCTTCCATGCTTTTACTTTGGTATTTTATTATTTTTAATGTTGTACTTGTATCTTTAAGGAGCTAATGAGAATTATAGTTACTATGATAACATAGTACTCAATCCCAAATAGCACATGGAGTGACCAGCTCCAAAAATGCTATAGTGAGTTTTAGGATGAGAATTATAGTTAATACACCAATCTTTCCTTGCATACAATCCTTTTATATGTCATCTCTTAGCCTGTCCTAATTTCATTGTTGTTTCTGGATTTTTGCTCAATATTGAATTCATGGAGACTTTGACTATTTTGGCTTCCTTGACATTGTGGCAGTGTTTGATGTTGCTTAGCTGCAATTCTTTTCCACTTCACACATTCAAATTTGGCATGTTTTGTAGTAGTGTCATACCTTCTGGTGCAGTACAGGTTGCTTTCAAATCTTTTTTTTTCTTTTGTTGATTTATTTAATTCAATTTTCTATTTATTTGTTTTTATTTATCTGCAATCTATATTCACTGTTTAGTAATATTTGCTAAAAACTCTGAAAATACAACCTTTGTTGTTTGGATTGGTTTATTATGATAGCTAAATATTTGATTGTGTATCTGATAGGAGTAGGAGTAGGAGGTGGGGTAAAGTGTACCAAAGGAGGGAAAACTAACTAACTGAGTTGTTAGGCAATTAATAGTTAACTGTTAGACAGTTAGGAGGGACAGCATAGATATATAGATGCTGGGTAAGTAGAGAAGGGGATGAAAATTGTAAGAGGAGATTGAGTGTCTCGAATTCACTCTGTAGTAACAGCAACTACATATTCAGCAATAAAATTCATTCTGTTTTCATTCAATTTTCCCTATTATCTGAACCACTACCTATCAGTATCACTCCTGTGTTTGTTATCTATGTCTTTGGCTGAAAGAATATCTGGAAAACATATAGTTACTACCTAAGCCAAAATACCATCAAATGTTTAAGAACAAATATCTTCTTTTTCTTTAAAACATTAAGTAAGAGTAGAGTCCATGTACCTACCAGGATGCAGGGAGCCAGAGATTGGGCCACTGGGGCTGGCATAGTGAGAGGGCAATGGAGCATCTTCCTCCTTCTCCCCTGTCCCCACCCAAAAGAAAGAGCTGAACTATTCTTGCTCTAACAAGCAGCATCTGATTACAGAGATGTCAAGTCATCATTTGTTTTGTGTGTGCGTGTTTCCCTCTATATTTGGGTAAATTGTGAAGTGTTTTAGTCATTTTGGTTTTGCAGATCAGGCTCTATAGCAACTATGTTAACAAGTACCTTGCAGGCCATGCTTTTACTTTGGTATTTTACTATTTTTAATGACTAACAAGTGTGTAGAGCTTGCGCAGATAGATAAATTCTCACAACCTTTGGGACATAAATATCCTTGTTTAATAGATAATGACTTCACAAATTATATTGTCTTTAGCTGGATTAATGCCTTTATTTCTTATTACATCACTACTACATATGATATTTTAGGTTCTGGCAATGGTTCTCCTTTTAGATTTTGTGAGCACACTTGGTTAGGTCTTGATGTTTAGAGGATTTTTCACTAAATGTTATAATCCCTGCTAGTTTTATGATGGTTCTTGTGTTTTCTGGTTCTCCTTTTAGATTTTGTGTGCATTTTGTTTATGTGTATGGAATAGGCTTATGTGCAGCAACTAGATTCAAGTAGATTCAAGCTTCCCCATATTGATGAGAATGCTCAATTCCCAGCTGTTATTGCTGGCACTAATTCAAGTACAATTTGAAATGTTTAATTTTCTTAGTCTTCTTCAACATGGTGAAATTTAGTTACAATATATGCCATGCTGTGATCAAAGCAGGAAATGGAAAATGGATGCCAAAGAGGATATAATGGATGACTAGAAGTTGCAACAAGGCAATTTGGGGCCTGAACCTGATGAAGATCCAGATGAAGCCATGTATGGTGTTAAATGCTTCAAATAAAATAAGACTTAATTATTGTACTTGACAATAATGTTTAAATATCTAGTAAGTTTCTGTTTTAAAATAGAATGGAGTTAAATCTGATTCTTAATGATATGTTCTGCATAATTATGGATTCTTAGGATGATTTGAGATGTGCAGGTTCAAGTTGGTAAAATCTAGTAGTTTAACTTTATAATAAAGGATTAGATGTTAAGACCTGAGGTAAGCATTATTTTGTTTTTGATTTTAAAATGTTGAACTATAAAACTTAAGTTGCTTAAAACTTTCTTTTTTTTTTTACATAATTGAGGAGTTCTTAGTTCTTAGCATAAACTACGTCCACATGTCTTAACCAAGTCATTCCTTTTGTTCTTGTTGGAATGAAGCTGAACCAAAGTGTTTGAGGTTCTTTTGCACATTATTTAAGAGTTGAAAACTGAATTGAGGCTTATAGCTAGGTTACTGAGAAATTAATTGATAAAGAATAACGAGCTTACTGAGAAATTAATTTAAGAGTTGAAAACTGAATTCAGTCCAATTAATTTATTTTAGCTTTGTCAACTTTGTGAAAAATAGCAATGGTTATTGTTTTTTGTTTTTCAATTCAAGACAGAGAAGGGAATTTAAAGGCTAGGATAGAATACACTGTTTGATTTAAGTGTTCAATTCTCTATGATTTAAGTGTTCAATTCTCTATGCTTCAACAGAGGACATGTCTGAAGACTTGTTAGAAGGAGAAAAAGGTGATAGTGTTGTAGAGATGGTGCAAAATGATACCCCAAAGAAAAAATTCCAGTGCCATACTTCAAATCTTGAAAGTATGGTATGATGACAAAAAGGAAACGAAGCTCTATGTTGTCCTCTTAAGGTATATACTACTATCCACACTCCAAAAGCTGTTTTGAATTGATAATAGTTGTTATGGAACATTGATAATGGCATTTTTTCTGCCCTTCAATTTGTTTCTTGATTTTGCATAATGGGAAATGATTTTTGTTTAGTTGGGGGCTATCTGATGATCATTTTTTTTTTATAAATACAAGGGAGGAAAATTGGGCTTGCATTGCCAGGCATTTACTATCAAGAAATTAGAAACGACTTGTTTCCTATTAAATTTAAACCATTTGTGTTTTCAAACTAGTTTCATTTTTTTAAACAATACTGTTTAGAAATGCTTCAGGAAATATACTCTTGATTAGTAAACTATATAAGCCTATTAAATTGGTGCTGTATGTTGAAATTATGAGCTTAAGGATTGGTTGGTCTATCAAGTCTAATATAATTTTTTAATAAATTTAAGTCTAACTTATTTATCTCTAAAAAAGAGTCTAACATATTTAAATAAATAATCTTTTAAAAAGCTTAAACTCAACCTTTTTATTAAACAAATTACATTAGGACATGCTTTAAAAAGGTTAGACCATAGACCCATATTTAAGATCCAGCCTATTTAATCAAAATCTAGGATACACTTTTGTTCTCTTCACGAGCAGCCAAGTCTCAATTTTTTAGTTTTTTTTACAATAACATGACCAAAAAAAACATTGATAATAATACGATTGCATGCTACATTCTTATTTTCATATGAAACTATATAAGCCTAATTAGTTCAATATTTGTCATAAAACAGTGCAATGTGTTCTAGATATCTACTAAGCCTAATCAATGTCTTAAGTATAAGCCTTATGAATAAAAAATGTAAATTTAAAAAAGATTCTATAAAAAGAAGTAACAGTTTATCCAAAAAAATCTCTACTATATAAGCCTAATTAATTAACCCAATTTGAACTAATATTTTTAATTAGGTTAGTTTGATTCAAAATGATTTTTTTTATAAAAAAAAAATCAAATCAATTAATTTAATTAGTTTAATTTCTTTTACTATGTAATTTAACAAAAGCACGTACAGCCCACAAAAAAAAAGAAGAGATGGACATTGCAAGGGTGATCATTTATCTATTCCTTTAAAATATATACAAGGAAGACACGTAATAGAACCAATTTTCTAGGGGCAACATATGGTTTTGATTCCAAATAGGGCCTATATATCCTTCAAAATATATGTTTCCCTTTTCTATTGAAGACAGTGGTTTGCATTTATATTACTTGCTATTTTTATCTTTTTTTTGTCAAAATGTATATTCATTTTTCATGGAGTCCTAAGTAGTTCACTTGGATAATTCTAAGGTTTATTTTGAAAAAGTGAATATATTTCACTGATATGAAACTGATAAAATCAGAGCTATAAATAGGAATAGGAGATTAGTTATATACAGTAATATAGGCCTAGAAATCAGGGAAATAATTATTCCTGTAAATGCTATAACTAAAAAACGGAAAGAAACAAATATAATAAATTTTAATTAAATCAAATCTTATTCTTAATTGCATAGATCAAATCGCATTCATTCTTATTGATTTCCATAGATCAAATCTCTTATCCTGATTGCTTTCCTTAATTATCAACAATTTCAGATCAACATTATCCAAATAGTATCCAATAGTTTCTTTTTTATCCAAGTCAGCTCTATTGCTAGAGACCAAATACGAAAATTGTAAGTTATTTTGACATTCAAATAAGTTCTGTAAAAGCTTATTGTAAAAAAAAAACTGTAATAGTTGCTCTCTCTAACTCCCTCAAATTAACTTTTCATTGCTTAATCCTGTGATTCTTTTGTTCTATGTTATAGTTCTACTGTATAGTGCCAAATGTTAATAATAATCCCTTGCAAATGAGTGCCCCGTGCTACCTTTTATTGACATTAGCTACTTTTTTAACCGCAGGTTATGTGAAATATGTGGTGAGGCTGCAAAAAATGTCTCAGGTGTTACTAGTAATGGATTTATGGAAGAGTGGAATGAAAGAAGGTTTAAAATGCACGTCAGAGGTTACAAAATCATTATACATTTTGTTATTCAATTAAACAATATTAGTTACAATATCTTCATACCTTGTATATTGTACGGGGATATGGCAGTATATATCTTGTTTTATAGACTTTTTTTTTTACCATTGTAATTAGCATCATAAAATGTTAATAATAAGTATATTTTATCCTATGTATATTTTTTTTATCAGCTCCTATGTATATTGTTGTTAATGAAACTTTGAAATGAAATGATATTTATTTTTATATACTTTGTATGGTCTATTAAGATTGATCATATTACCACGGTTATTATTATGTACGTGTAAAAAAAATTGAAAAAAGTAAATATTAATAAAAACGAAACTACGTCGGTTCTTAACTAACCGTCTTAGAAAACTACATTCTAAGATGGTTTTTACATAACAACCGTCTTAGAAAAGAACTTTCTAAGACGGTTGTAGTGTAGGAACCGTCTTAGAATAGGACTTTCTAAGACAGTTGTAATGTAAAAAACCGTCTTAGATAGTGTCATTCTAAGACAGTTGTAGTTTAACAATCGTCTTAGAAAATCCCATTCTAAGACGGTTGCTAAACTACAATCGTCTTAGAATGACACTTTCTAAGACGGTTCTTTGTTAATAACCGTCTTAGAAAGTGACATTCTAAGACGGTTTTTGGTAACAACCGTCTTAGAAAGTGGCATTTTAAGACGGTTTTTGCTAAACAACCGTCTTAGAATGTCACTTTCTAAGACGGTTGACAACCGACGTAAAAAATGTTACTTTTTCAACGACACCCACAAAGACGACGGTTGCGGAACCGACGTAGAAAGGCCTAAATAACCGACGTAAAAGGTCCTGTTTGTAGTAGTGCCAGCAAAATTTTTACAGCAGCCTATACTTTAAGCTTTGTTTTTAGCTTATTGTTTTGGTGCATGATTTGTCTTATTGGAGGACTCTTGTGCACGTGGAATGGTCTTGGCCTGAGGCAACCTTTGATTGGTCAAATTTTGGGCTAAAGATTTTATTCCTTGGGCCAAAATTCTAGGAGTTACAAGTTGTGCCCAAACCAAATTTTTCAATTAGCTAGAAACACTTAACCTGAGGTGGTTCGTTCTTAGTATATTTGTACCAATCTACTAGTCCATAAATTCTCATCTTTTAGTATGTTAAACTATATTTCCTAAGCTTTTTAACAAGGTATCACATGACTTGTTTGGAGTTATAAAACTTCAGCTTTAACATTTTTAAACTAGATTCCAAAACTGCCAGCAAGCTGAAAAATTTCCACACTGATATATCTTAATGTTTTAGTGACTGCAAGCAGTACAAAACCTATATTTATCTGAAATTTTTATATGTTATAATAGACATCTAGATATTTAACTTCATATATCATACACCTAATTTGAATAAGAATTGAGTTTTTCAATTCGAGTGGCAGTAATGGACAGTTTTGGGTAGCTTATGTTCAAATAAATTCTCTTTTATTCTTCTTGTATCCAACTATCATCACACTCTCATAATTCAATCATAAATATAAACTCAAGATATAATTTTGAGGATGTTACAGATGTTAGGTTAGGTGAAGTTTGATTGATTGATTTTGGAAATGAGTGATTCCGAGTTTGACCCAAAACCTGTTTTGGTAAAATCTCTATCATGGATTAGTTAACCGTTGGGATTGGCAAAATAGCATATGGAACGTTAGATATCAAGTTTTCACAGAGGCAATGAAATTTCAAAAATTGGGTTAGCTCGCCCAGGCGAGCAAAAATTCGCCTTGGCGAGTAAAGTCGGCTATAAGTGGTGCAACGGCGTCAAAACACAAAGATTCTGCTTCCTTCTTCTTCAAAACAGCCACCCAACCCCTTCCCCTCCTCCTCCACCAGCCACGACCACCGATGACCATCACGAGCTGCTTTCTCTTGTCGTTGAACCACCGTACGGAGGGAAACACTTTAATTGGAGTGGAATCTTCAAAACTCAACTCAAGGATTCGGTAGAGAACAGAGCCTCCAATCCTCCCTTCGTGGTTTCTTCGAGGTAACCGTGTTTTTTATGCCTTCTCCTAGCTAGTATGAAGTCTCTCTTGGTATCTCTTGTGATTTGGGTACCGTTATTTGGTGTTTTTACACTTCATTTTCGTGACCTTCGTTGAGCCTCGATCGCATTGGTGTGATCGAAATTTCAAAATTATGTCCTTTTGATGTGGACTTTCAAAACACCATTTTATCCCTTTTTAAATTTGAGTGGGTATTTGACCCCAGATGTTAATATCAACCTTGTGTGTGAAATCTATACTAAATTATCTTTGATTTGGTATATAGAGCTTTGCATTTGGATCAAAGCACGTGAACTTGAGAGATCTCAAAATGACGTTTCAAGGAGTTAAAAAAAGGATATAGATAGGTAAGGGGAGTTTATTGTTTGTTCACAGTTTTTGAGACCATAGTTGGAGGTCAGGGAACCCAATTATGGAGATGTATGCATGTCCCTGTTGCGTACTAGTTCCAAGAAAAACTATGTTTCAAACAAATGGGATGCGATATATTTATTATTGATGTATGTTTGTTCCTATTGTGTTCTCGTTTTCAAGAAAAACTGTGTTTTTTAACTAATGGGATGCAATGAATTTGTTATTGATGGATAAAACTGTGAATGATGTTGTTATTGTAATGATTGAATTTTTGGGAAAAGTCTTAATTACAAAGGAGACTCTGTCCAAAAATTTATAATATGTTCTCCTATTTAATTCTTTATTGAATATTTAAATGGGCATAAGAGTTTGTTTTCTATATTATAGTCCTCCTCTTTAATTTAGAATTTTTCTAAAATACCAATCTTGTGGTAATATGGATTGTGAATGAATGAGGTTTGTGTTGTTTGAAGACCTAGGGAATGTGAATCTCAGGCATAGGTTATAGAGATGTCAAATGTGATTGTTTGTGATGCTGATGATGATATTGAAATGAGATTATGTTGATAATTATATTAATGAGATGGTATTGATGTTTATGATGATGATGATGTTGATATTGTTAATGATATTGAAATGAAATGATATTGATGTTGTTGATGATATTGAGATTGAGGTGATATTGATGTTGATGATGACATAGATGAGAGATGATGTTGATGTTGATGATGTCATCGTCATGGATGTATGTTGTACACGTGAGGTGCAGTGACCTGTTGGATATCTCCGCGGGGAAGAGTTTATGAATTTTAAGCATTCCTAAAGAGAGAAAGGGATTGCTTAGAATTTCGGTCTTTATCCACGGTCAGTGCATTGATGAGCCCATGTTTGTATGTTGTGTATGAACATGGGTTATGCATGACTTATTGGATATCCTTGCGAGGAAGAGTTTACGAATTTTAAGCATTCCTTGATAGGAGAAGGGATTGCTTAGGATTTTAGTCTTTATCCACAGTCAGTGCATTGATGAGCCCATGTTTCATACTTCATAATTGGATGGAAATAGAATAAAGGCAGTGGGTACCTGTGGTTTGTATGAAGGTAAAACTGCGGGTACTAGGGGACATCTCACTCGATTTGGAATTCCCTTGAGACTCTGGATGATCACCAAGGTCGGGGAATGGCCAGTGCACAACAGGGTGAGCCTGACAAACGATTGAATCATTTTCCTAAGTGAGAGGCTATTTCCAATGGTACCACATTGCATGGTGAGAGTGGAGTCAGGTGCATGCATCATTTTGAGCATAATTGATTTGGATTGTTGAAAAAGTGGATGACTAGTTTGTTGAGTGTGTTTTGAACTGATTGATTACTAAGAATGATTGTGGTTGTTACTGTTGCTTTCTTTCTAATTATTGTTATCTGGAACTTGTTGATTTTGTATAATAAACTCACCCTTGCAATTTTGTATCGTGTGGTTGGTACCAGTGATGATCGCGAACCTTCGTTCGTGGATCAGATGAGCAGCAGTTGTAACATCCTCAAAATTATATCTTGAATTCATATTTAATTGAATTGTGGAAGTGTGATGATACTTGGATAAAAAATATAATTGAAGAGAAATGACCATATCATCCTTCCCTTAAAACATAAATTACAAAAATGCCCTTGAGGTGAAAATTACATAAATACCCCTGGATATTTTGGTTAGATATTTTAAGGTAGAAATTACAAAAATACCCTTGGATATTTTAGAAAATTACAATCATGCCCCTAGAGTGACAAATTACCATAATACCCTTGAAACTAAAATTGCTTAGACACCCTTAGAGATTTTGTGAAAAACTTGATGAAATTACATAGCACTCTTAAATGACAGAATACCAAAATACTTTGTGATAGAAAACCCTAGAATAGAATTTCTAAGAATTTTATAAAGTAATAACTTTGAAATTTTATTAGAAAAATAGGGAAAAATGATAAATAAAATCTATGAGATTTTCTCTTAATTGTAAGATGAATAGACTTATTTAATAAAATGGTTTAGTAATTTTGAAAAGTACTATGGATCAATCAAAATCAAGATAAAAATTGTCTTGTAAGAAAAGTTTGAATAGCACTTTGTATAGATTACTTATGAGCAATTTTTATTGAAATTGAAGTCAATTTCTGAAAAACTCTAGAATGCTATTATTCAATATTATCTTTTGGAAGAAGAGTTCAAATCAAACTTGATTTTCTACTAGAAAATGCCATGTATGAAGCCATATTGGGATTAGATTTTTCTTCATCATCAAAAATGACATGTGTACATAAAATAGTATAAAAGGAAGTAAAATTTGTCTTCATTTCCCTTTGGCTTTGGTTAATCACGTGAATTAGGTAGAAAATGAGAGAAGTTTCATGAACATGCCAAGAAAAAGGACACTTGGAAGAAAGGTGTCATGCCTTGAATGATATGGATACAAGGTAACATGAAATGAAGCAAAGATTTTTCTCCCTTCCTCTAGTATTCACGTGAAACATGGAGAAGATAGGAGAAACTTC
>PYAF01000283.1:32809-56112 GCA_007407185.1 Glycine tomentella
AAAGTAAAGGAATCATAATGAACTTAGTTAGAATCTAAAGGAATGAGAAGTAATTAAGTTAGGATGGAACTAAATGAAGGTAATTAAGTTAGGAAGGGCAAAAATGTCCTTGAATATTATATCATTTTCTAAACACTATATAAAGGGAGGGGGGACCTTAAGTGCAAGCCATTTTTCAAGACTTTCCCCCTACATACTTGACGTGAAGCTCTCTCCCTCACATCACCTTCATTTCACTTTCATCCTTCCCTTTAAAGCTTAAATCAAGTAAGAAAAAAACCCCACCACCTTGAAGAAATCGCATGTAAGGCAAGCAACCTTAGGAAGAGTTTGACAAGCTTAGTAGAAGGATATCAAGGCTTCATTTTTTAGAGGATTTCCCAAGGAAAGCAGCCATTATTCCATTCCATTTTCAAAAACCAAACTCACTTGAGGTAGGCTAGGCTTCAATCTCTAGTTAAGCATTTGTTTGGTTTAACCTATTTGCTTAATTAGGCAGATTTATGATTATTATTTAGGTTGGAATTTCATGTTATTTGAAGGTTATTTATGATGTGAAAATGTTGATTTAGACCATAGGATAGGTGATGATTTATATGTTGAAATATTTATGATATTTGGAATCACACTTGATGATTTTGGAAGTGATTTGATGACCTTTGGGCTGTATATTCATATTTTCATTATGGGAATGTTTATTAATTTTGAGAAGTAGTTGTTGAATGGTATGTAGTTAAATGGTTCAAATGCTTAAGTGATTAAATTTGAGGATGAAGTAGTAAGGTGGTAGGTGAAAGGAGATTAAAATGCATGCTAGGTTTTAATCTTTTCTTGTGAAGGTTTAAAGGAATTAGAAATTATTTGAAGGATATATTGTGGTTTATTAGTTAGATTACTAACATGATTTTTCTGTAGCCTGAGGATAATCAATTATCATGCCTAAGTTGGTATGATTTTTACTTGACTAAGGTATGATTGTTTAAACCATACTTTTGGATAAGTATGATATAAATTTTTCCATGAGGTTGTGTGTATTTGCCCATTGATTTTGTTATTGATGGATTTGATATGTTGATTCGTGTTTCCAAATCCAGTACAAGATTTTGTCAAATAGAATCTGATACTACATACAGTACGATATGTAGTGACCAGGTGCACGTATATGGCATAAATCATGCATGTTTGCATAAGACGATCACATCGTCTACATCCAGTACGAGGTGTAACTACATACAGTACGAATATGTAGAGGCCATGTGCACCCTGGGAAAACTTCATTTCATGCATTCATATAGCTGCATAATTCTTGTGCGAATTTATTTGCTTATATTGAGAATTTACTAATGTACTAATGTGTTTGATGGTTTAGATTTTGCCTACTGATAAATTTTATTTCTCACTAGATTTGTTTCATTTTTTTAGATGGCAACAGTGGTCAATTTCCTTGATGACCTGGGTCGATGATGGTGTAGAAATGACGATATGAAGTAGACTTTTGTTTGGAAAAGCTTGTACTTGTTTAATATTGACTTTGTAATAAGGACTATGGCTACTTATAATACATGTATCAGTTTAAAAACTTCTATAATCTATATGTTTTAGAATTTATACTAGTATACGTTTCAGTAAAAAAAATTATTATTATATAACGATTTCTTAAAAATTTAATTCTAATAAAAATACAATATCTAGAATAATTTTAGGTCGTTACAGCAGTAGGTGACGTTGGAGAGAGATCCCTTTTGTTGGAGCCGCCAAGCCGATATGGTAACTTTGGAATTTATTTTGGGAGAGAGTTGTGTTTTGTTATCAACTCTTTCTTAGTTGGTTCCTTGTTTCTATTTATCGAACATGTAATCTCAAGCTTATGTATCAGTTTAAAAACTTCTATAATCTATATGTTTTAGAATTTATACTAGTATACGTTTCAGTAAAAAAAATTATTATTACATAACGATTTCTTAAAAATTTAATTCTAATAAAAATACAATATCTAGAATAATTTTAGGTCGTTACAGCAGTAGGTGACGTTGGAGAAAGATCCCTTTTGTTGGAGCCGCCAAGCCGATATGGTAACTTTGGAATTTATTTTGGGAGAGAGTTGTGTTTTGTTATCAACTCTTTCTTAGTTGGTTCCTTGTTTCTATTTATCGAACATGTAATCTCAAGCTTATATATATATATATGTGTGTGTGTGTGTGTGTAAAAAAACTGAATTATGTTCTGACATGTGAATGGTATGTATTTGTTTAATATATTTATATATATGTAATTACTTACGTACTTATGTGATGTCTTGTGAGTGTAGTATCGCAAAAAATTTACTCTCATTTTCATAATCAAATTAATGGAGTTTTCATTAAAATTTGGAAATTATACGATTAAGAGTAGTGATATCAAAGCGATGAGGCAGGTCGTTACATTCTTCACCTTCCACCCAAAGATTATGTTTACTCATTTTAAGATCTTCATAATATTTGTGTGCTTGTGCACATTCTCTCCACAGATCATATATTTCTTCCTTTTGATAATCATGAAGTTCATTAGCTCCTTCAAATCATTTTGAAGATCTTTTAGTTTGTTTTCCAACTTCTGAAAGTTCTTGAGAACGGTAGCTTTTTCTCTCGCACTTGTCTCAATCTCAAGACATAACTTAGACTCTTTTTCTTTAAGAGTCATACAAGCTCCACATGTTTGAGTGGACACATCTAGTGAAATTTCTAATTAATGTTAAAGAGTTTTCTCAAGTTTTAAATGATCTTTGGATAAATTCTTGAAATCTTTTTGCAAGTGTTTGTAAGCATTTGAGAGAATAGATTAATTAGATAGAAGTTCACGATAGGATTTTCTAAGAACCTCAGGGTCATCAAGATTTACCTTATCTTCCTGATCTGATTCAGATTCATCAACAACTATATTTGCCATTAGGCTACGTTGGCATCTTCATCAGATGAGGTGTCGTCTAGATCTTCCAAGGTACTCATAAGACCCTTCTTTTCTTTGGTTTAGAAGTATGTCTTCTTGTCTTGACCTTTATCTAGTTCTAGACATTCAGATTTGAAGTGTTCAGGCTTTTTGCATTCGTACAAATTATGGAGCTCTTATCTTTATCTTTCTTTTCTTTGGGCATTCTTCATGAGGATTTTTTTCCACTTGGAGCCACCTTGTTTGACCACATCACTACTAGAAAATAGGCTGTTAACATCGATTTTTTTCGACTTTCAACATCAGTTATAAACCGATGTTGAAACCACCGACATTAAAAGTATCGATATTAATATCGGTTATCAAAAATCGATGTTAACATGCACTATACAACATCAGTTTTTAAGAAAATCGATGTCGTATAATAAGCAATAAACCAAAAAAATGTAAAATAGGCAAAAACCAACATTGATTTTTAGGAAAATCGATGTTGTCTTGTGCACCACAACATCAGTATTTAGGAAAATTGATGTTGAGTTTTTGCAATTGTTTTTAATATCTTGTCTGCTATTTTAATATTACCCAAAGCTGCAAATTAAAAAATAGACCAATCCAGGAAGTTTCACAGTACAAATTTTTATATTATTATTGAATTACTACTATCAATTATAAGAAATAGTTAAAGAAAACATAATGTTAATACATAAAATCATCTATAACCAAATGTAATTAAACATAACTCTACAATTGTAAAATTCCTTAAACACTTAGTGGATTTTTAACTCTAAAATACATCTTGCCCACTGAATGCGAATTGCCTTTATTCTCTCTGGTTCCAATGGTCTTGTATCAGTAAAATATTGCATGATATAATAAAGCATAACTTAATGAGTGAAAATAATAACAAGTATAACAAATGAAATTAGTTTTGAAGTAAACAATTATCATTTCTCAATTATCCTTGAAACCTCCTTGGACTACCGTTGACATCCAATGCATCACATAATAGCTACACTCAATGCTTCCTCTTTTGCTTATTACACTAAATTCAATAAGATATTCAAAGTTAACCGAAAATTAGTTTACATAGTAATAAAATGTAATTTTTAAGATATCAAACATTTTTAAATTACTTACTTTAACTGGAATTAAATTAACAGTAGTCCTAGATTTACTTCCTTGATTATCATTAAATCCCTTCAAAGCACCGATTAAGAGAAACATGCATGCATATTGTATAATTAAAATATTGATGTCAAATGCTAATGATAAAGTAACTGTATTACAAAATACAACTGACCTATTAATAATTACTTTCAAGTAGTTGTCGGGCTTATTGTGCAAGGTACAGAACCAGACGACAACATTGTCCTTAGGACACATAACAACCAGTTGTCAATGTGCATTGCATTGGAGAACATTAAGTTATTATAGTGCATACATTATTTAAACTGATTTGTTCAATTTTACTTACACATTCAAGTAGGCTCCTAGGTAGACATCTCTCTGTGAATTTTGCATTCATTTCTTAATATAATCCTTATATTCAAATCGTGATTGTCCAGATCTCTAGATGGATTGTGGCTCAAGGAATCCATACACAGAGGCATTCCCTAATCACAAACTTAACACATTCATATGCCTATTGTTGTTAAAATAAAGTAAATTATGCATCAATTTAAAATAATCAGTTATGTAATGGAATGTAATGTAAACTGACTTACAAAATCAACATCTGTATAACATAGATGTTGAGACATTGACCACTGTGTGCTAATTCAGAAAGATCTTCATGCTTTATGTACAAAGGGACGTCATCATTATACACCCCACGACACTTGCATAGGCTTGAAGAAAATTTGTGTGATCATCAATGTCATTTGGTATAGGAGATCGTCATTAGATTCCGGCCTATCTACAGGTTTCATCGGTCCCTTAGGTCCCTATTTATCCTACATAGTTAATAAACATAAGTCAATGATAGTCAACACTTTATTTGTAACAAGTCTTATTTTGATAATAACAAACACAACAAAAGGAAATATATGTTCTGAAAAAGACTCTACAAGATGTGCCGGCCAAGCAAGAAAGGTGTTAAGGGCGTACCCCACTAACTGAACCTCTTTGTGGGTACAGGGACACGAGCATCGGTATCTCGAACTTCCTCAACACCGACCTCCACTTGATCATTTCTCAATGGGACGTTGTGGACGATTGTAGATCCCTCATAAACTCTTCCAAGGGAAACCAAGCGGGGAGGATTGTCATCAACATACAACCCATGCCTATCTGATGCACCTGTGTTTGGATCCTGCCCTGAGGGATCGACACAGGTTCCCTTTAAGACTACTACATCTGGTTGAAGGACAACATTAGTTGTCGAGTCACTTTTTTAGTGATCGACTGCTCTAGCTAGTCCTTGATTTTCTTTTTGTCAGTTGCTCCATAATATTTTATTTTAATCAAGGCATCTCTTCTGGTTGTCCAATGACAGCAGTTAGTACATCCTGACGTCCATGGGCGACAAAGTTGCCCTGTGCTGAATGATCTTCAAGGGAATCCAGCAGTCAACAAAATACTACATGAGTTTACGAACTACTATTGTTATTATAAAAATTGACCATTGAAATAAAAAAATAACTTACAGTCGTATTTGTGATTTCACGTGTCGCATTAGATATCATCTGACTAGATTTTTTGGTACGAGCCATCTTCCACTTCAACGTGTCGTCCAATGGGAGATGGAGGATCAACGATTGTTTACGTGCTCCTAGATTGGGCTGCTTGCTCCAAGCGTTTCTTTTGATTTTCCTCCATTAACTTTTCTTTTAGTAAATCATAACCCCCACGAGACAACACGTGAGGGGCAGTGTTTAGTTTATAGAAGCCCTGAGCGTTCTTTCTAACATCTTGTGACAATTAGACAGAAACTTGTAAACAAAATGTGCTTGAAAATAATGCATAACTATTAAATTCATAAACAATGAAAGTCAACTAATCTCCCATCAGGGTCTCTATGAATCTGACAAAATTGGTTCCACTTTTCTTTATTGATATTGTACTTCTCACAAACAGTGTCATTGTCCTCCTCGTTGCCTTGTGCCAGAGCCCATTTGAAGGTCAAATCTAACTTAAATTGCCTTCATTGCTCTCCTACCATCTTAAGGATTTTATTCTTTGTCCTTTGATCGAACGCTTATAGAATATCAAATTCAACATATGATACAAAAAATACATTTAATAGTTAGTCAATAACATTCAACATTTTAAGATTTTTAGTGCAACAAATTACAATAACATTCAACATTTAATTCAAATACCTGAATGTTTCTCCCAAATCAAATCCTTCTAAGCTGTAGGAACTTCTTTCCAGTTAACAAATGTAACATCCACCTTTTCTTGAGCGACAATTCTCAAATATGTCCTTAATTTCTTTTAGTGGGGACCATCATCTTTCCCAGTGGCAGGATCCAAATGAACCACTAGTCTCTCCATTTCGATGGATTTGGTAGCCAATGATTTGTACTGTGTTGCTTTTCTAGTCTTCTGCAACTTAAACGACTAAGGTGTTGACTCAGGAGGAGGAGGGGAGCTCGGTGGTGTATTCATGTGCCTGTTAAAAAACAACATTAATTAAAAACAACTCAAAAGTATAGTAAGTTATGCAATTGAAAATATGGAAGCAAGTAAGTATAAAAAAGATTACATTATACGATGTTAATTAATTCTCCTTCATCGTGATTATCTCGATTTGCATGGAGGACGTCAACTTCTTCTTCTCCGTTGACATTAAGGATTTGTGTGGAGAAAGGAGTGATACAACTATCAAGGGTTGAATCATCATCTCCAAGATTAAGGCCAATGGTTTTTTCTATAGAACCACTAACAACATTTCATCATAAGGATCTTGAACATAAAACACCTGTTTAGCTTGTTCTGCCATGATGAAAGGCTCATTCTAATAAGCTAACTTTTCATATCTACCCAAGTAAATTTGAAACCATCAGTTCTCACACCAATATTGTTATCAACCCACTTACACGTAAAAACACACACAGTGAATTTAACATAATTAAGCTCCAAGATTTTTTCAATCACTCCAAAGTAAGGGATGGACGCCAGACGAGGATTGTTATCATGTACAGTGGTAAACTATTGGGATTCAACCCTAAGACTGACCCCACTGTTTTGCATTGTACTCTTGTCGTCTTGTGATTTCATGCAGAACAAATGTTGTAGTCTATGAGAGCTATAGACGACGACGATGTCGCGAGAGTGATGGACGACGCAATGTGGAGAGACCGAGAAAGCGACGAAAGACGTCGCAACCTATGTCACGATGATAACGTAGCCAGTGAGAGCGACGAACGACGAAGCGTGGACGACAACGCCGCGAGAGTGAGAAGACTACGAGAGGAAGGAACAAGGAAGCGAAAACGAGAAGATTGTGATAAAGGTTTCTAAAAAAAACACAAATCAAAACAACATCGTTTTGAGGTCCATAGAGAAAAAGAAGAAAGATAAATGATCTGGTTTGGATCGATAGGTCATTGGTTTGATCACAAACTCGACTGAGTCACTTTGAATCGAAAACATACCTGATCGAACAAAAGATTTGATCTGATCCAACTACCAAGTTGTGGTTTGACCAATCGAGTTGGTTGGGTTTTGAAACTTTGCATGTAATCCACACAATTGATAGGCACAATAGAATTGTCCATACTTATACATTTCTTGTATTGACGAGTACAGAAAAATTAAATTAATTGTACGAAACAGGGTAACTGATGTGTTTTGTAGGTACAAGTTTTTAATAACTAATTAATTAAATAATATGATATCTAACGTCAGAGACATTGTTGTCGGCTCAAAAGTCGGATTTTAATGTATCTTCCCTTTTGAAGAGTTTTAACTTTTAAGTACTATTTTCATACTCTTTCCTTTTTTTGGGTTCTCTTTTTCTCATTCTCTTTTGGTGTTTTTTATACTCTAAATTTTCATTGGCTAGTAGCACTCTTGGGTTGGTACCAAACGAGTGATACGCACGGACAAAGACAGCGTGTGGATGATGGCTTGTATTGTATGGGGGCAACGGTGTACTGCTAGCTCACCTGCCAAACCAGTCCCTTATCGGGATACATAATCTTTGGCTGCCTGTGGTTGACGATCTTCTTTTGTTTGATAAAAACACCATGCCTTTGTCCCCACCTTCCTCATTCTATTACTATAGTTCCTGCTAGCTACTTCTCACGTCGTCAAGCGTGTTCGGATGAAAATTAATAAAATTATTTATAAATATTAATATTATAAAATTAATTTTGAATTGATGTGATTTATGATAGGATAATTTATTATAAAATTAAGTAAAGAGTAATATTTAATATAAAATTTTAAATCTAACATTAAAGTTACTCAAATTTGTTTAAAATCAAAATCAATTATACACCTCAACATAAAATCAAACATGTAAAAATGTATTCAAAATCAGTCATAATAAATTTAAAATCAATTTGTGAATGTGAAACTAAGATTAATATAAAATTAAGTTACAAATTTCCTTATTTATATCTCATTGGCAATAATAAATTATTTCCTTCAATTATTATAAGATCCAATTGATTGATTTATTAGAATTAAAAAAATTAATTAGCTTAATTAATATTATTAAAATTTATCTTAAACCATGTATTTGTTTAAAATTATCCCTCATATTAATGTGACATATTTATATTTTTTTAAAATATTATGATTCCTTTAATATCTCTCTTAATATATTTTTTATTTTAATTTTTATTGATTTTGCACATGTGAATACTTACTTAAAGTAAATGCAGAAAAAATTATCTTTGTACTGAACAAAAAAATAATTAGTTTAAGTAATAGCATTTAGTTAATCATATTTTTTTATAAAAAAATACTCTTAATATTACCCAGGCATATTTTTATTTTTTTTTCAATATTATTATTAATTTTAATTCTTTTAATATCTATCATCATTAATTTATTTGTTTTTATTTTTATTGGTAGTAAGTGAAGTCAAAATAAGATTAATATACAAAGACAAAGTTAAACTTTCAAAGAGTCCAAGACATTAATGTATCATTTACTCCCTGCTTCTCATAATAATGATGGTAGTTCTAGTTTGTTTGTTTTTTACACAAACTAAGGTTATGTTTGAGAAAACATATAAGCTAATTTTTAATTTTTTGTACTGGTTGAAAAACTTGTTTAGTTATTTGATAAATAAGCTCCTTTTAGTAGTTTTTAGCATTTTTTAAAACGCTAGTTTTTGATTTTTTATATTTTCTTATATTTTTATCATCAATATATTTATTTAATTTTTTTATTATCTTTTTAAATAAATTATGATTTTATTATTTGTCTACTTTTCGATTATTTCAATATCTAATTTTATGAAATACTTATAATTTAATAAGTTAATTTTTGAACTTTCAACTAACTTTTCAGCTAGCTTTATATAACATAATCTAAGAAAAGCTAATTAATAAATGAAAAAGAGTTGTAATTTTACAAAACTAACCTTATTAATCCTACAATAAAAAGTTAAAATGATACTTATTAGGAGTATAAGTGAAAAAACACTTAATACTATTTTTAAAACTACAATAACAATTATTTTGAGACTTATTTTTTTCTTATATGACAAATATTATGAGACGAAGAAAGTATTATTATTATTAATTGAATAAAAAAGACTCATAATTAAAAATATTTTTGTAAAAACAACAATGAATTCATGAGACATTATGGATCCAAACTTGATAAAAAAAAAAGATTAAACATTTCTTTTAATTTGAATCTTATAAAAAAATAACAGGAGTATATTAAAAATTCTTATTTATTTAAACTATAGTAGTTACTATTAAATAGTAGGAATATTATTGAGAGAAAATAATTATTAAAATTTGAAATTCTTAAACATCAATTTAGGATTAAAAAAAAAGAAAACTAAAACATCAAAACATGTAAAAAAGAAGTAATATTACTTTTCCACCCCTGCTATTCTTAATTTTTTTTAACTCTTATCTCTCGCAAAGCACAAAGAATAGGGGGCTTCGTTCTTCAGCAAGGGAAAATACCAAATAAATGTGTTTGAAGTAAGAAACTTCTTTTAACAAAGAAACTTTGAAACTGGATTTGGTGCAGTCAGACATTTCACTGATTCACACTATCAAAGAATTATGACCTTTCACACATTCATATAGTCAAAGAATTATAACCATTGGAAAAAGCATGAAGGGCATAGATATGAAATGCTTGTTTTACATGTTTTAAATATGATTCATTGAGATAAAATACGAGTTATTTAATAATAATTTCGATTTACTGACGGCATAAATGCACGGTAAGGCAACCAGAATCCGGGTCCAAAACTTGGGCTTCCATAGGAAAGAAAATGGAAAATGGTTTTCGCATATTATATATCCAACATGTCAATGAACGAAATTCACACGTATTTGCAATCAAAATAGAGAGTTGCTATGGTACCCAGCAAAATTTAAGGATTTTGGTATAATTGTTTTTTTGACAAATAGTTAAATAAATTTAAATTGGATAAGTCCTGACATAACAATAAAGTTGTGTCTTATTGATTTATTGGACATGGGTTCAAATCTTGAAACAGTCCTCCGGACAATGAAGTATTTTTTTTTTAGTTTTCTGGTTGAATAAGTTTGAATACAACAAATAAGAAACGGGAAAGAACAAGGTAGAGAACATTTTCAATAACATTACCAAAACCTTTAAATTTCCAAGGATACCATAGAATTTTTTATAAAGAAAATAGAATTCAAGTTTGATATACTTCTACACACTCAGAACTTTCATGATAATAGAAATTGAAAAACCCTTGGACGGCTCTAATAGCAGACGAAAAACCGAGGCATTGTCTCTTAACTTCTCATTGATCTTCCACCCCCCTAAAGAAACAAATAAATTAAAACAAAACTGAGAAAACAACTCTCCCAGGAACTAGTTTTTTTCCTGAGATCTCAAAAAACTATAGCATTTTTAAGCAATGACACAAAACTTGTAATGTTGGAGTAGTACTACTCTCTTGGATAGAACTCATTCCTATGTAGCTGCAAAATCTACACGCAAGGTATATTGAGGGGTTCTTCAATCCAACCAGCAAACTCATCAGCACCAAAGTCATCAAAATCGTAATCGGGAAGCTCGCTAGGCTCATTGTCATCAAAACCGCAAATGTGAATGTCTTCCAGGGCAGCAAAATCATCATCAAATCCATACTCGAAACCAACAAATGCCAACAAATCCAATTCAAACTCAGACGGAGAAGCAGCAGTAGCAGCAACAGCAGATGGGGATGGCACATTCAGCATACTCAAATCCGGCATTTCCAGCTCGGCAAATTCAGCTGCCAAACTTTTAGTCTCGACAACTTCAGCCTTCAATCCTTTAGTCTCAACAATTGCATTGCTTGAAACCTTACCACTCCCGATCAAATTGAAAGCAGATGTATCCAATTCAATCACACAAGATGGTGATTTGTGTGACAACACACTCTCTGATTCATCCATAGAAGCAGACTTGGAGTCTGATACAGAACCGGCAGCTGAAGAAACGCAATAGTTGGAACTGTTATTTTCTGCGGCAGCCATAGTTTCAGCAGAAGCAACATTGTTGTTGCTGATGCAGTTGCTGCCATTGCTCTTCTCATCAGATAGAGCCTTGGCCATGGCCTCAAATTCAAGCCTTCTGGTATCATAGGCTTGAGAAGCCTCTTCTGCAGTGCTGAAAGTACCCAACCAGATTCGCACGCCCCTGAAAGGGTCACGAATCTCCGCAGCCCATTTGCCCCATTTCCGCATCCGAACACCTTTGTATTTCCCACAAGATTGCCTCTTGACTGAGGGAGTTCTACCCAAAACCCTCTTCATCTTGTTCAATTCATCATTGTTTGTGCTCTCAATACTAGTTTCATCTGCAACGACAGGGTTAACAGAAACAGGTGGAAGAGCAATGTCAACCACAATTCTCTTCATCTTCCTAACATTCCTAAAATGCTCATCCTCATCAGATGAAGAGTCGGTAGCATCAGGATCATTGCAAATGATGCACAGTTTCCTCGTCATTTTCGAGTCATGAATCGGATTTCGCTTGTGTTTGATGGTTTTCATCTTAAGAGTCGATTGATTAAGAGGCTCCACCATGGTGAAAGATTGGGTCAAAACCCTCAAAACCCCTCAAAATACCCAGAAAAATTGTTCAAACAAAATAAAACCAAAATTTTTAAAATAAAACCCAAAAAAAAGTCCCTCAAAATTTCAAGAATATCAAGTGAGATCCACTCTCAAAAGGAGGAAGAAACTAGAGAATTTTTTTATCTGAAAGGCTTCATAACAAACCACAACTCCATAACATGTCCTGCGAAAATAAAATAAAAAACACAACACAAGAAAATTTTTCAAACTCCAACATCAAATCCAAAATATGAACAACAAAGTACCCACCCCCCCCCCCCCCCCCCGAAAAAAAAAGCACAAATCCAACATACCTTTTTGACCTCAAACTCATCAAAACAGCAGAATTCAACACCAGCCAGAGTAGCATGCAGCAAACACAAGCGTAACCGAACCCGAGCTTCAACAAAGCTCCAATCACTACTTCCAAATAAAACCAAGACGACATAAATCTCCCACTCTTCCTCCTTCAATGGATTCCTCACAGAAATCCCAACAAAAACACACACACACACACCACTCTCCCTCTGAACAAAAAGAGAGAAAACGTAAGAGATAGAGCTACACAGTATATATAGAGACACAACAACACAAGAGAGCTTTTGAGATGAAAAGATTACAAATCTATGGCCAAGATTTTTCTGTCCCAAAATATTTTTCTATGACCGATCTATCTCACATGTGTATAGTTTAACAGAAAAAACAAAAACAAAGTAGCTACCTTGGTACACGGATTGAAACAGACGCAAATCTCTATAAAAACATTAGACACCCCAATTGCATATAATAAAAAATAAAAAAATAAAACACACTTTTGTTTAATGTTTATGCCACGAGAATCAAAACTTTTTTAAAGGCAAATTTTACCTTATGCTTGGTTTGTAATTGTGTGTATTCACTGTTATGGTGGCTGGTTTGGAACCTCTTTTTCTCAGCCTGTCGCTTTCCCTGTTTTTCAGTGGTTTCACACTGAAACACTGTTTTACTCTCTTTTGCTTATTCTCTCTCTCTCTCTCTCCCCCCTATTTTTCTACGGTTTCATGCGCCACTCACTCACCGTTTTCATTTTTCATCATCACTTTGTGTGAATGATGAACGAATGTGTATTGTCCAACTGTCCTGTCTACATTTTTATGTTTTCTGTTTGACATATATCTGCTAAGTCTAATAACACTAAATGTGTTCATGAACTCTTTCTTATATTTTCATTACACATGCATGTATAAGTATAACATTAATTTTTTTATTAATTATTTTATCTTTTGAAATAATAATGGCAGAAAATAACAATTGATATTTCAAGCAGTGTTATCAAATCTGACCCGGTGGCCGCTGGTTCCACTTTTAGATTGATTATGCAGTTGATCTGGTTAAATTCGGTCGGATCGGTCATCGGATCCAAGTTAGACTGATTCCACTCGGCTAGTTTTAAAAAAAATTGATTTTTTTAAAATAAAATAAAAATTTGAAAAAAATTATTTTTTTAAAAAAAATTAAATTTTTTAATTTGAATCTTGGAGTATGGATGAATTTTTCTTACTCAAAAAAAGTTAATTATATACTTATATATAATAGATACATATATAATTTTCAATTTTAATATATATCGGATTAAAATGGATCAATTACTGACCCACCGATTGAATCAGTGATCCACTACCTCAATCGGATCAATGACCGAATCAAATTTCATAACTATAATTTCAACACATGCAATATATTAATTATTAATATTTTTTTACTCTATCTAATCTTTATTATACGATCTAATTGACTAATTTACTATTTGGTCTTAATATAATTGTTAGGTAAAAAAAAAAATTATTCTAATATAATTGTTATTTTAATTTTTAATGTAATGTTAATTAATTTTTTCACTTATATTCCTTATATATTAATGATGAACTACAAAATTTAGATATAAATTAATGATCATGTAAGATTAATTTTGTTAAATTATTACTCATTTTCATCTATTTAATATTTTTTCCTGATTTATGTAAAATAACTTAGGATGATAATTATTTTCAGGAAAAAGTAGGATTTATAAAATCTATTATTTTTTGTCAAAAAAGAAAATTAATTATTTTAATTGAGAACATTACATTTATCTTAAGTTAGTTTTTTTTTAAAAAAAATAATCTTGTGATCAAAACTTACAAAATAAATGTGTTATGTTTTTCTTGCATAGGAAAGAGAAGGTTATGTAAATAAATGGACAACTAATACACTTTTTCAAAGTCTATTCATATCAAAAGGCAAATTTACACTTCAGGTCATCCAAAGATTAAAATTAATGTACTCTACCTACTAATTTTTGAACTAAGAGAAATAACTTTAATTAAGGGCATATTGGTAAAAAAAAATTAATATATGAAACATTTTAGATTAGATTCTCATAATAAGGATCAAATCATACTTTTAATTTACACCTTATAATAAGGATCAAAATGAGTATTAATCATCAAGAATATTTGTTTCTCTTTAAAATGAACTACTTATTTTACAATGTGTTTGTTTGAGTTAGCGCATCAAAAATTATCATCATACTACTATAAAATGTGTTGAGTAAAATGCGCTATAATTATTATTTTTCCTTTTAAAATGAGATATGCATATTACGATATGTTTAATTGAGCATGATATCATGTTAAAAATTGACATTGATCTTAAAATAATTATAAAATGTGTTGAGAAAAAACATGGATTAAATACTTTTTATCACGTATTTAGACATGCTTTAAAAAAAAATATAAAGTATAATCTAATAAACCAATTCACCATGATTAAGGAAATTGGTTCCTTTATTTAAAAGTATAGTTTTAAATTTCAAATCGACCTGATTATTTTGATTCGAACTGAAGGCTTGATTGGGTTGTGTTGCTAATCGGATCGATCGTTAGATCTGATTTGACTCGATTAGTTCTATGGTTAAGCCGATGACTCGACCTGGATGAATTGGAAAACCAATTTGATTAAACTAATTGAACCAAAATTAATTATTTTCTAAAACACTACAAATTTTAATTGAAAAAATTATGGTACACTCAAAAAGTGAATAAAAAAAATAATCCTGTGATCAAAACTTGAAACATCAATGTGTTATATTTTTCTTGCATAGGAAAGAGAAGGTTATGTAAAGAAATGCACAAATAATACACTTTTTCAAAGTCTATTCATATCAAAAGCCAAATTTAAACTTCATGTCATCCAAAGATTCAAATTAATGTACTCTACCAACTAATTTTTGAACTAAGATAAATAACTTTAATTAAGGGCATATTTGTGAAAAAAATAAAATTAATATATCAAACATTTTAGATTAGATCTCACAATAAGGATCAAACCATACTTTTAATTTACACCGTATAATAAGGATCAAAAGGAGTATTAATCATCAAGAATATTTGTTTCTCTTTAAAATGAACTACTTATTTTACAATTTGTTTGTTTAAGTTAGCGCATCAAAAATTATCATCATACTACTACAAAATGTGTTGAGTAAAATGCGCTATAATTATTATTTTTCCTTTTTAAATGAGGTATGCATATTACAATATGTTTATTTGAGGATTATATCATGTTAAAAATTGACATTGATCTTGAAATAATTATAAAACGTGTTGATAAAAAAGATTGATTAAATACTTTTTCATCACGTATTTAGACATGCTGTAACAAAATATATAAAGTCTAATCTAATAAACCAATTCACCATGATTAAGGAAATTGGTTCCTTTATTTAAAAGTATAGTTTTAAATTTCAGATCAACCTGATTATTTTGATGCGAACTGAAGGCTTGATTGGGTTGTGTTGCCAATCGGATCGATCATTAGATCTGAGTTGACCCGATTAGTTCTATGGTTAAGTCGATGACTCGACCTGGATGAATTGGAAAACCAGTTTGATTAAACTAATGGAACCAAAATTAATTATTTTCTAAAACATTGCAAATTTTAATTGAAAAAATTATGGTAAACTCAAAAATTGAATCAAAAAAATAATTATGTGATCAACTCTTACAAAATAAATGTGTTATGTTTTTCTTGCATAGGAAAGAGAAGGTTATGTAAATAAATGGACAACTAATACACTTTTTCAAAGTCTATTCATATCAAAAGGCAAATTTATACTTCATGTCATCCAAAGATTCAAAATAATGTACTCTACCAACTACTTTTTTAACTAAGATAGATAACTTTAATTAAGGGCATATTTGTGAAAAAATAAAATTAATATATCAAACATTTTAGATTAGATCTCAAAATAAGGATCAAACCATACTTATAATTTACACCTTATAATAAGGATCAAAAGGAGTATTAATCATCAAGAATATTTGTTTCTCTTTAAAATGAACTACTTATTTTACAATGTGTTTGTTTGAGTTAGCGCATCGAAAATTATCATCATACTACTATAAAATGTGTTGAGTAATGTCATACCCTAATTCTGGCCGGGTAAAAATAAAAACGATGATAAGAAAATAATAATGATAAAAAAAGAGAGAAAATAAAGAAAATGAAAAAAAAGAAGAAGAAAGAACATAAATAAAAATAAAAAAGTAGAACAAAATGAAAGAAAAAGAAAAAGATATCAAATAAAAAATAAAAAAATAATAAACATGTAACAGCTTTAAAAATAATAAGTAGTAAAAAAAAAAGAAGAAGATAACAAAAAGAAAAACAAGGCAACAAAGAGCAAAAAGATAGGAAAATGGGCCATAAGGCCCATTAGGTTAAGGAAAGCACATATAAAGCAAAAAGGCAACGTAGGAGAAAGGATTTGGCTGAAAAAGAGGGCACGGATCCCGATGTGCACAAATTAACCACTCCGACAGTGACATTTGGCACCGTCATAGGGGTCGCTGAGGTAACCATCTTTTTTCTCCCTCATTCTTACGTTTCATCTCTTTCTCTTCTCCATTTTTTTCTTTTCTTTTCTTCTCTCCTTCTCCATTTTGGTTTGTTGTTTTCTTAATCTATTCATGCATTTATGTAATTCCTTCTTCCTTAGTTTGATTTTCTTGCTATTAAGTGTTGTGTCTTTTTTTGTTTTCCCTTTCCTTTGCTTTTTTGGTCATCTCCTTCCCCATGATTTTCGTTTTTTTTAAACCACCACAGCTCCTCCACAACGTCACCACCGCGCTACTGCACTGCCACCGCGTTCCGGCCTCGCCATGGTGGCCACCGCGCCGCCGGCCATATGGTAGTGACCTGAGGAGGTCACCATGAACCCTAAACCCTAATTTTCGTGCAGCTTTGCTGTAGTTGCTTTGCCCATAACCAAAATACGGGTTGGACCGGGTTGCCATGACCTGGTCACAACACCCAAAAAAAAAACTATTTTACTTTTTGCACCCCATCTTTAATAAGTACACCCCATGTGCCCAATGCGATTCACACCTCCATTTGTTATAACCGCACAATTGTCTGCTAGGCCTAGCAAATTTGGAACCATGCTGTTTGCACCACCTTTTCCATAATTGCACACCTTTCAACAGTTGGGCTTGGCCCACTTTGGGGCAGTACATGTAATGCTATTTACACCTCCATATTCATAGCTGCACACCCTTAGATATTGGGCTTGGGCCACTGGGATGTAAGGCTATTTACACCTTCATATTCATAAATGCACCCATAATCAAGTTGGGTCTAACCCATTTGGTAATTAAATAATTTATGCTGATTGCGCCCCCTGTCCTTACTATATGCACCCCTAATTACTAAGTGTACTCCCCAGTTCTATTCTATCCTTTTCTATTTTCATTTTATTTATTTGATTACGTAATGTTATGTATTTATTTAGTACGTGCTTATGCTTTGTGCGCTCCATGCTGGGTCTCCGACTCGCTTGGTAGTGTTTCAATAACACGTGGATAGATTTGTGAATATCGTGTTGGGTCTCCGACTTGCTTGATTTCATAGAGTTTACCACAAATTCAAAATCTTTTCTAAAAGAAACTAAAAATACCCAAATGAAGGATTATTCAATTCTCCTTTTTCTCAAAATTACACATTACTCGAGATTTCTTCAAGGTCCAATGCCTTAAATGATTCTCCCCGCTTTTTCTTCAAAATCAACGTTATTTCAAGGTCCAACGCCTTAACGACTCTTTTTCATGTGATTGAAACAAATCTTTTGGGAAAATAAAATCAATCCAATCAAGCTTTTTTTACAAAGAACTACGTAAGTCTGATTTCCTCATTCC
This sequence comes from Glycine tomentella, assembly GCA_007407185.1. Taxonomy (NCBI): domain Eukaryota; kingdom Viridiplantae; phylum Streptophyta; class Magnoliopsida; order Fabales; family Fabaceae; genus Glycine; species Glycine tomentella. Next base: position 51,171 of record PYAF01000283.1, read on the forward strand.
ACTCGAGGATACGTAGGAGCGAGGGCAAACCCCTTGTCGACCTAAAAAACTAAAAAAAATATATAAAGTCTTCTCTTTTTTTCTAAAAAATAAAAATTTGATTTTCTTTTCTAAATAAACAAAAATAAACACAAACATATTCATGTTCTTAAGGGAAAACAAACAATTAAAAAGTCACTTTATTTTTAACACACTCGATTAAAGGCTGCCGTCTTCGGGACGAACACGTGGGGTGCTAACACCTTCCCCGTGCGTAAATGACTCCCGAATCCTTTCTCTAAAATCGTAGACCATGCCTTATCTTTTGGTTTTTCCGACGTTTTCCTAATAAACGTTGGTGGTGACTCCCTCTAGTTTTCCCTTTTTATTTGGGAATTCTATTTTTCTTTTTTCATCGCCGTCCCCGTCGTCGGCCGGATAGGTTGCAACAGATGGCGACTCCACTGGGGACTGGTTAGAGAGTTAAGCCATTTGATTGAGTGTGCATTTTTATCGTGACTTTTTTATTTATTTCTTTTCCTTTTTTTCTTTTCGTTGTGCTCCCGTTTGTTATCGTTTCACTCCGCTACCGTTCTTTTTGTGGTTTTGCTTTGATATCGTTTTTATTCTTTGCCTCGCTCATGGTTGTATATATATCGTTTGCTATGTTGTTACGCCTTTGTGATTAGAAATAAATTGTGCCATTGAATTCTAGGGTAGACAACATGTGCTATACTTGTTGTATCTGCTTGGGAATTTTCTGATTGTTTTGCAGGTGGGGTTGGATAATTCTTAGGTTGCTCCGTTTACACACGACACCTACACTTTTTGCACACACTATGAGATATTTGGCCCTATACCCGGGTCTGTGTGAGCCATAGGGAGTGGAGGTCGATTTGTGGTCATGCTGGGTCTCCGACTCGCTTGATGACAATGACGCCTCATCTAGAGTTTTTCTTTTTTTGTGATGCGTTGTCACTGGTAGTCCCTATCACCGCATTGTCATTACATAAGAGGATGATATCTCTAGAAGCCGGTGAGGTTATAGGAAGCTATCCTTGGAAGTTGTCACTGAATAGTGAACTTTTAGACCTTTTCTGCTAGGTTCCTAAATTAGAGGCACGGAGTATACTCACCTCACCTTGTTTCCTTGGTCACATCATGCGTCTCTTTATAGCATCGCAATGGACATCATCTCTGCATTCATCATTTGTCGCCTTCATGCATTGCATAAGTCATTGCATTTTCATCCCGGCAAGCCCGATCTTTATGAAGCTAGTCTCTATCTAGTCTCTATCCGGTCTTCATGCCCTGCTCATTCATCATATCTTCTCTATGATAGGTTGTTGAAGTATTGACGATCAAAATTTCCATTCCTTGGAACATGGGGTCGAATCAAGCACAAACTTTTAAGAAAATGTTTTATCAATTCAAGGTAACAAGTCTGGAGGTAGCCAGCTTGCGAAAGCTGGGGCAGTGGATGGATAAGGTTTTCATAACCTCTTTGACTACTGTCAACACATGATTGAGCTAATGAATTACATAATTGGGAATTGTTGATGTGCCCGTGTTTTATTTCCAAATGAACTTTGACTCTGAAAATTAGAGTTTATTCGACCCTATGTTCTATTGAGCGTTCTGTGTAAAATTTGCAATACTTCAACAAGTTATTTATTTGTTTTGTTGCATTGTTATGCATCGCTCATTACATTCTTTCCTTGAAATAAAAAAAAGTATTCATTGTGCTAAGAAATAAAGATTGCGCTTTACGGCACCCATACCAGACGCGTGCCAAGACTACAATAATGAGTGACATAGAACAAGTACAAGAGCAAATGAAGGCTGATGTGGAAGCTATGAAAGAGCAAATGACAACAATGATGGAGGTGATGATGAGCATGAAGAAGATGATGGAGTTCAATGCCGCCACCACTGCTACTGTCAGTACTGCCATTGAAAGGGAACCAATTCATCCACCCAATTTTAATCAAGAGAGTAGTCCAGTCTTAGGTGTAGTACTTCAAGGAGGTGAGGCAGTAGCAAATGTATATGGGCCTCATTATGTCCCAGTCCAAAGCAAGACCCCTTTTCCACCATATGGTTTGCCTCCCAATTATACACCACCTTTTGTTGCATGCGCTCCTAGTGATAATATCAATAATTATGCACCAGCACTCACAGAGAATCAACAACCTCTAGTCATGGGAGAAACACATGCAGCTCCCCAAGACCACACTTTGCCTGATTTTGGGGTTTATCCAAGATATACTAGTGAAAGACATGTATTTTCTGGTGTCCCCATGCCAAATGCTTCGGGGGCCCCTCAGCATCAACCACCATCACAACCCTTTCATTTTGTGATGGGAGGAGAGTCTTTTGTTGTAGCCAAGAAGGAAAAATTTGATCATATAGAGGAGAGGTTGAGGGCGATTGAAGGAGAAGATAATTATGGCTTTGTTGACATGTAAGAATTGTGCTTAGTACCTGATGTGGTCATTCCTCTGAAGTTCAAGGTGCCTGACTTTGCTAAATACAAAGGGACCACTTGCCCGAAGAACCACCTAAAGATGTACTGTAGGAAGATGGGGGCATATACGAAGGATGAAAAGTTGCTTATGCATTTCTTTCAAGAAAGTTTGACTGGGGCAGCTGTTATTTGGTATACTAACCTGAAACCCTCTCGGATCCACTTCTGGAAGGATCTAATGGATGCCTTCATTAAGCAATACCAATACAATTTTGACATGGCTCCAGATAGAATGTAGCTACAAAACATGTGCAAGAGAGATAATGAATCTTTCAAAGAATACGCTCAAAGGTGGAGAGACCTGGCAGCTCAAGTAGTACCCCCATGGCAGAGAGAGATGATAATCATGATAATGGACACATTGCCAGTGTTCTATTACGAGAAGATGGTAGGTTACATGCCTTCAAGTTTTGCAGATCTAGTGTTTGCTGGTGAGAGAATTAAAGTAAGTCGGAGGAAAGGAAAATTTAATCATGTTACTTCTGCGAACCCTAGTAATAGGGGACCTGAGATAAGTGGCGAGAGGGAGAAGCTCATGCTGTAACTATTGTTCCCACATGGCCAAACTTTCCACAAGCCCTTTATAATCCCATGTACCAATACCCTCCCCAACAATATCACTATCTAGCCAATATCAGTCCTGCCCACTGTCCACCACCCTATCAACCAAGAACACCCAATCAACCATAAAGGCCACCCCTAGACCAACCACAAAATCCACTTGTTGCACTACCAAGACATAATGCCAACCAAAACACCAACCAGAGAAGGAATTTTGCAGAAAGGAAGCCTGTAGAATTCACCCAAATCCCGATACCATATGCTGACTTACTCACATATCTGCTCAACAATGCAATGGTGGCAATAAACCCAAGAAAGATTCCTCAACCTTCATTCCCTAATGTGACATGTGCTTATCATGGTGGAGTCCCGGGGCATTCCATTGAGCATTGTATGTCTCTGAAACATAAGGTGCAAAGTTTGATTGATGCAAGTTGGCTGAAATTTCAGGAAGACAATCTCAATGTGTAAGCTAACCCACTCGTAAACCATAGAAGTTCTTTTGCGAGTGCTATAAAGGATTAATAGACATAGAAATTGAGGAGAAAGGAAGGACCTTTTTGTGGTGAAGAAGACTTTCTCAGTTGGAGCACTGATATTGACAAACTTGACGTATTCAAGCGATACGATCTGTGATGCTTGGGGCAGTTTGAAGTTGTTCTTTTGGACATTTCCACAGACTCATTAGGATTTTCATCTTTATGCTATTATTGTAAATAACAATCACAACGTTAATAGTATGGATGAATTTGATGTCATCATATATCATTTTCCTCATGGTTATATCTTTACATATTTATTCAACTTTCACTGGAATATGAATATGTCGCTGGTTTGCTTGCTCATGTGACCTGTGCTCCATAATTGACCTCCAAGTCTTCCCAATCAGAAATTTACGTGTTCTACACGTTTGGTGGAGATGTCGTAAGCAATGAGTACAATTGAATAAACATTTGATTGACTGTGTTTCAAATCAGATATTAAATACAGACATGCATGTGACCTCATCTTGTCTTTCTTAAAAGTTTTGTGAGTAGTGAGTCATTTGGCTTTATCTATTGTCACACCCTCCTAATTCACTATATATGGGCAATTTCTTATAAATATGCATTTCTAGATAAATGACAAAAATACCCTTATAGCTTGGATTCGGTCATAGAGTCTTGGTAAGGTTCTGGAAACCTGATAAAAATATAGAATGATCCTAGATAAGGAATTATTGATAAAATTAGCAAATAAAATCATGAGATAGAATTTTTTTAAGAAAATTTGAAAGATAGTTAAAAAAAAATTGAATTTAAAATAATCTAAGTTTGGTAAAAACACAGAAGAAGGAAAGATATAATCTAGGAAATTTTCTCTTAATTATAAGAAGAATGGATTCTTTAATAAGTGGTTCAGACATTTTATCAATTAAAAACCAAATAAACCAATGGGAAAATTAGATAAAACTATTGAAGAAAATGGTGTGACAACTTATTAAGTGATATTAAGTGATATTAAACTCTAACGTAGTTTTCTAACTATTTTTAGAATTTTACTTCTAAAGAAATTAATTTAAATTAAGGTTTATAGATTATAGAAATAGTGTTATCAATTACAAGACATAAATAAAATATGAAATACTTCACAATATAACTAAGAAAATTGCTAATTGGACCATTTGGAAGGTTGCTTTGAAATTAGGAAACAAAAATCTGCAAAGGAGAAAGCTAACTCCACGTGAAGAAAAAAAAATAATAATAATAAGAAAAGGAAAGCACCCTAAGCTTAGTGAATCCACGGACAGCACAAGGAAGCCAAGGAAAGCTGTAGAAATTTCAAGATTAAGGCCACTTGGAAGCTAGGAATTACCAATAAAAAGAAAACAAGTAA
>PYAF01000283.1:65682-76069 GCA_007407185.1 Glycine tomentella
GAATTCATACATCCCTTATCAGTATATGGACAGTTATCTCTCGAGCACAGGTTTAGGTTTGGCCTCAATGGAAAAAAACGGAGCACCTAACAACGTATCTTCACAGACCAAGAACTACGAGATCGCCCCTTTCATTCTGGGGTGACGGCGGGATCGTACCATTCGAGCCTTTTTTTCATGCTTTTCCCGGGGGTCTGGATTTTTCATAGAGAAATCTCTGATCAACGATAGAATAAGATCCATTTTGAATCATATTTAAGGGATTCCTTGGTTCGGACCGAAGAAGCAATGTCACTCGATTTTCCTTGGTTAACAACAGTTGTAATTTTGCCAATAGTCGGGGGTTCCTTAATTCTCTTATTTCCCCATAAAGGAAATAAGGTAATTAAATGGTATACTATTTGTATATTTATGGTTATGCCGATGACTCGACCTGGATGAACTGGTAAACCAATTTGATTAAAATAATTGAACCAAAATTAATTATTTTCTAAAACACTGCATATTTTAATTAATAAAAATTATGGTACACTCAAAAATTGAATCAAAAAAATAATCCTGTGATCAAAACTTGCAAAATAAATGTGTTGTTTTTCTTGCATGGGAAAGAGAAGGTTATGTAAAGAAATGGGCTAATAACACAATTTTTCAAAGTCTATTCTTATTAAAAGGCAAAATTATACTTCATGTCGTCCAAAGATTAAAATTAATGTACTCTACGAACTAATTTTTGAACTAAGAGAAATAACTTTAATTAAGGGCATATTTGTGAAAAAATAAAATTAATATATGAAACATTTTAGATTAGATCTCATAATAAGGATGAAACCATCCTTTTAATTTACACCTTATAATAAGGATCAAAAGGAGTATTAATCATCAAGAATACTTGTTTCTCTTTAAAAAGAAATTACTTATTTTACAATGTGGTTGTTTGAGTTAGCTCATCGAAAATTACCATCAGACTACTATAAAATGTGTTGAGTAAAATGTGTTATAATTGTTATTTTTCCTTTTAAAATGGGGTATTCATATTATAATATGTTTAATTGAGCATTATATCATGTTAAAAATTGACATTGATCTTGAAATAATTATAAAATATGTTGAGAAAACACATGGATTAAATACTTTTTCATCACATATTTAGACATGCTCTTAAAGAATATATAAAGTCTAATCTAATAAACCAATTCACCATGATTAAGGAAATTGGTTCCTTTAATTAAAAGTATAGTTTTAAATTACAGATCGGCCTGATTATTTTGATGCGAACTCAAGGCTTGATTAGGTTGTGTTGCGAATCAGAACGATCATTTGATCTGATTTGACTCGATTAGTTCTATGGTTAAGCCGATGACTCGACTTGGATGAATTGGTAAACCCGTTGGATTAAACTAATTGAACCAAAATTAATTATTTTCTAAAACACTGCAAATTTTAATTGAAAAAAAATTATGGTATATTAAAAAAATGAATCCAAAAAATAATCATATGATCAATAAATTACAAAATAAATGTGTTATGTTTGTCTTGAATGGGAAATAGAAGGTTATGTAAAGAAATGGACAACTAATACAATTTTTCAAAGTCTATTCATATTAAAAGGCAAATTTATACTTCATGTCATCCAAAGATTAAAATTAATGTACTGTACCAGCTAATTTTTGAACTAAGAAAAATAACTTTAATTAGGGGCATATTTGTGAAAAAATAAAATTATTATATGAAACATTTTAGATTAGATCTCATAATAAGGATCAAATCATACTTTTAATTTACACCTTATAATAAGGATCAAAAGGAGTATTAATTATCAATAATATTTTTTTCTCTTTAAAATGAATTACTTATTTTACAATGTGTTTGTTTGAGTTACCGTGTGGAAAATTATCATCATACTACTATAAAATGTGTTGAGGAAAATGTGCTATAATTTTTATTTTTTCTTTTAAAATGAGGTATGCATATTACAATATGTTTAATTGAGCACTATATCATGTTAAAAATTGACATTAATCTTGAAATAATTATAAAATGTGTTGAGAAAAAACCATGGATTAAATACTTTTTCATCACGTATTAAGACATGCTCTAAAAGATTATATAAATTCTTATCTAATAAACTAATTCACCATGATTAAGAAAATTAATTCCTTTAATTAAAAGTATTGTTTCAAATTTTAGATCGACCTGATTATTTTGATGTGAACTGAAGGCTTGATTGGGTTGTGTTGCTAATCGGATCGATCATTTGATCAGATTTGACCCTATTAGTTCTATGGTTATGCCGATGACTCGACCTGGATGAACTGGTAAACCAATTTGATTAAAATAATTGAACCAAAATTAATTATTTTCTAAAACACTGCATATTTTAATTGATAAAAATTATGGTACACTCAAAAATTGAATCAAAAAAATAATCCTGTGATCAAAACTTGCAAAATAAATGTGTTGTTTTTCTTGCATGGGAAAGAGAAGGTTATGTAAAGAAATGGGCTAATAACACAATTTTTCAAAGTCTGTTCTTATTAAAAGGCAAAATTATACTTCATGTCGTCCCAAGATTAAAATTAATGTACTCTACGAACTAATTTTTGAACTAAGAGAAATAACTTTAATTAAGGGCATATTTGTGAAAAAATAAAATTAATATATAAAACATTTTAGATTAGATCTCATAATAAGGATGAAACCATCCTTTTAATTTACACCTTATAATAAGGATCAAAAGGAGTATTAATCATCAAGAATATTTGTTTCTCTTTAAAATAAACTACTTATTTTACAATGTGTTTGTTTGAGTTAGCGCGTTGAAAATTATCATCATACTACTATAATTATTATTTTTTCTTTTAAAATGAGGTATTCATTTTACAGTATGTTTAATTGAGCATTATATAATGTTAAAAATTAACATTGATCTTGAAATAATTATAAAATGTGTTGAGAAAAAACATGGATTATATACTTTTTCATCACGTATTTAGACATGGTCTAAAAGAATATATAAAGTCTAATCTAAAAACCAATTCACCATGATTAAGGAAATTGGTTCCTTTAATTGAAAGTATTGTTTTAAATTTCAGATCGACCTGACTATTTTGATGCGAACTGAAGGCTTGATTGGGTTGTGTTGCTAATTGGATCGATCATTTGATCTGATTTGACCCGATTAGTTCTATGGTTAAGCCGATGACTCGACTGGGATGAATTGGTAAACTAGTTTGATTAAACAAACTGAATCCAAATGAATTATTTTCTAAAAAAAACTACAAATTTTAATTGAAAAAAATTACGGTACACTCAAAAATTGAATCAAGAACCTAAAATTTGTTTAATGGATCAACTTATCACCAAACTATTATAATTAATTATTAAACTTATGATACAATTAATAAATATATTTATATATTATGTTATTTTAATTAGTTCATATGTTTTAAATGTTGATCCATTGATTTGACCAATAATTTATCAACCTAGTATCTCTACCAAGTTAACAACTAGTCTGGTTTTAAAACTATGGTTAAAAACATTAAATTTATCCTAAATTGATGTTGACCTTGAAGCAACTATAAAATACGTTGAAAAAAATTATGCTTTTTCACCATGTATCCAAACATGCATTTCAAGAAAAAAAAATCGTTTCTAAGATATACTTTTATTATTTATTTTAAATTTTAAATGTACTTCCATATAATCAAGTGGAAAAATAATTATACATATTGTTACGGATAAAGATATATTATCATTTATCTTATTAATCCAAATATTCAAACTCCTAACAACCCAATATCATAACCACCAAAGAACAGAAGATATATTATCATAACCGCTATCTTTCAGTTATCCATATCTCCGAATATCTTGGCAAAAGATAGTGTGCTTCAACCGTCCATCCATTAGGGTCCAGGTTAGAATTCTATAAATAAAACGTCCACCATGGTGAAAGGTACACACAATCCTGACTCTCTCTTTTCCATTCACACGGCACACACCGCACGTCAATCGTGTTGTGAATCCCTACTGTGATCTTATTCTTCCTTAAGTTGCTTCAACCCTATAAGCTTCTTGAGAGGAGAGCCTGATCCCACATAAATCACCCAACAATTCTTGTTGGATATTTCTGTTCTCTCTGATCAGAACAGTGGCACCGTCTGTGGGGACGATAAACTTTGAATCCCACCAATTCACAATGGTCAACACCAGAAGGCACCAGACAGATAGACGCGATGAACCACCCAGGAATCTGAACCTGGAAAATGTGGTAGTAGAAGATGCAGTTTCCCATACTGCCTCATCCCGCGCAGGACCAGCAACCCGTATGCCGGCCAGCCCACCATCAGTCGCAGAGGAAGAACCGGAGACTACGCAGCATTTCATCCAGAACGCTCTCCATTCCCTTTTAACTCGAATGGAGAATCTGGAGAAGCGTTATGAACTCCAGCGACAGGAAGATATTCAACATTTGATAATCCAGTTGGACGAACATAGTGCTAAACGCAGAGAGGAGGAATGTCGTCACTTCCAGAATGCTGAACATCTGGAACACAATGTGGAGAACACAGCAACAGTGCATACCGAGCAACCCCATGCAGCAGCAAGAAGACAGAGACCTGAGACATCGGCCCGCACTTCCGAGATCGGCAATAGGGACCCGATCGATTAGTCTGAGCAAGGCAGAGTATCTCGTTCTCGATCGAATAATGAGGGGCCTCACCTTTCCTCAACCATCGTACCAGATTGTGCTGTTGAAGAAAGACCAATAGGAGAGATCATATGTCACCACGGACCAGCAGATGGCACTTATCGGAGGAAATATTGCCGGGTCATCAGAATAACAGCCCGTTCGTCGATAGAATTGTGGATGCTCAGTTCTTGGAAGACTTTGACGGCTCGTTTCTATCCAAATATGATGGAAGCCAAGATCCTCAGGTACATACTGATGAATTTGACATGCAAATGTGTGTTCGGCGTATTGACAAACCCATAATTTCATGGATCTTTGCTACCACTTTAATCGGGGCCACCCAAACCTGGTTTCATTCTCTGTCGCTGCGGTCCATACATAACTTCGAAGATTTTGGCCAGAAGTTCTTGCTAAATTTCGTGGCAAGCAAAAAGCAGGCAAAATCTGAGTTCGCTCTGGGTAAAATACGCCAGCAGCCTAGTGAAACATTGCAGAGTTACCTGGATCGATTCAAGGAAGTCGCTCTGCAAGTTCAGGGCTTGGAAGAAAAGGTTCACGTTCATCTCATCTCAGCCGGGCTCAACGGATCCTCCCGCCTCGTCAAGTCGATTTACAAGGATCCTGTGAAGTCTTTAAACGAGTTCAGGATCCGATCCAAAAAATATTTGGAGTTGGAGCAGATGGAAATTGCTAACTCGGCTCCGAGGGAAAATAAAAAACCCTAATCACAAAGAAACCAACGTCAGGAAAATGCACAGCCTGGACAGTCCAACCGGCATCCTGCAAATACTCTCGCCCGGGAGGTATGAATTGAAGTTTGACAAGTATGCTCCCCTGACGCTACGCGTGGTCGGATATGGAAGGAAGTGGCTTTCACTGAGATGAAGAAAGTCGACCGTCCTCCTCCTTCCGAAATCCGCGAAAAATGCCCTTCCTTTCTTCAAATTATTAAAGAAAGAAGCCAGTATAGGATGAAACTCGACATGTGAGGAGGCTTTCCAGAAGATCAAAACATGCTTAGCCTCACCCCCAGTACTATCGAGGCCAGAGCCCGGCGAAACACTCATTTTGTATCTCTCAGTCAGGGAGGAGGCCATCAGCGCAGTCTTAGTCAGAGAAGTGGGCAAGTCTCATTCTCCGGTGTATTTTGTGAGCCGAGCTCTCAAGAACTCAGAATTACGATACCAGAAGCTCGAAAAGGTGGCTTTTGCCCTGCTTACCACGACAAAAAGGCTTCACCTGTATTTTCAAAGCCATATCGTTGTTGTACGGACAAATCAGCCCATCCGGCAAGTATTACACAAGTCGGATTTGGCGGGAAGAATGATGAATTGGGCCATTCAACTATCCAAGTTCGATATCCAGTATGAAGCTCGTCATGCCATCAAGTCTCAAGCCTTGGCTGACTTCGTGGTGGAGTTAACTCCGACATCATCCACCCAGTAGGAGGATAGTGTGTGGAAAGTATATGTCGATGGCTCATCCAATGCTAAGGGAAGCGGAGCCGGGATCATCGTTGAAAATTCCGAGGGCGTATCACTTGAACAGTCACTGCAACTTAATTTTCTGACTTCTAATAATCAAGCGGAATATGAAGCATTGATTGCCGGGCTAAAACAGGTCAAGGAGCAGGGAGCATCAAGAGTCAACAACGTCTTCACTGACTCGTAGCTTGTTTCAGCGTAGATTGAGGGAAGGTATCAAACCAAGGGGCCTTTACTAGCTAAATATCTAGCTAAAGTAAAGGAGATCATGGCAGAATTTGATGAAGTTGTCGTCGCACATATCCCAAGAGAGGAGAACGCCCGGGCTGATATATTGTCAAAATTGGCTAACACGAAAGGAACGGGTAACCACAGAACAGTCATCCAGCAGGAACTCGCCTAGCTTGCGTGCATCATGGTCATCCTAGTCGCTAAAGACTAGAGGAGACCTATTATCAGTTACTTAGAACAAGGGATAGTTCCAGATGAAGGACTGGAGGCAAAGAGGTTGATCCGAGATGCTGCGATGTATGTAATTATTGATGGCGAGTTATACCGTCGAGGCCTCCACACCCCACTATTACTGTGCTTAAGTTCAGACCAAGCTGAGTACGTAATAATCGAGATACATGAAGGGATTAACGGTCAACATATGGGTGCAAGAGCTTTAGCATTAAAAGCTTTTCGTGCAGGATACTTTTGGCCGACGATGAAGGCAGACACAGCAGAGCATGTCAAGAGATGCGACAACTGTCAAAAACATGCGAAGATATTATGGACCCCTCCATCTGAGCTCAGTTTGATCACAGCACCATGGCCTTTTTACAAGTGAGGCATGGATCTTTTAGGACCATTTAGAGCAACGGAAGGACAGATGAGATGGTTAATAGTGGCTGTTGACTATTTTACCAAGTGGATTGAGGCCGAGCCTTTGGCCGCTATCACCTTGGCCCGTGTTCAAAAAATTTTGGAGCGTAGCATAATAGCGAGGTTTGGAATTCCGGCAGAAATTGTTACCGATAACGGGACACAATTCGCCGACAGCACATTTAAGGCGATGATGATCGGGTTCCACATCAAACACCACTTTGCCTCAGTAGAACACCCACAATCTAACGGCTAGGCAGAAGTAGCAAACAAAGTCATTCTTGATGGATTAAAGAAACGAATGCATGAAGCCGACCCAAACTGGGTGGAACAGCTTTACTATGTTTTATGGGCCTATAGAACGACGATCCAAACAACTACTGGAGAGACTCCATTCAGGATGACTTATGGATGTGAAGTGGTGATACCTGTGGAGATCGGCCAATCATCCTGGAGAAGGCAGCACATGTCCCAAATAGAAGACAATAATGCTGCACTGGCCATCGAGCTGGATTTAATAGAAGAAGTCCGCACCGCAGCTCATTGTCGAGATTTATATAGAAAACAAAAGTTGGCCCAGAGATTCAATATAAAGGTAAAGCCGAGATCTTTCGAAGAAGGTGATCTCGTATTACGATGAGCAGACATCGGGAACAAAAATGTCCGAGATGGGAAGTTAGCGGCAAATTGGGAAGGGCCATACCGGGTTGTTCAAAACCTGGGGCAAGGAGCATATTTGCTAGAGACGCTAGGAGGTAAACAAGTTAAACGGACGTGGAATGCGGATAAGTTGAAGAAATATTATAGCTGAAAATGTGCAGCTGAGATCAAAAGCCCATGTGTTTCCCTTTAGTTGGCTTTGAGTCCGTCATTGGGATCATGGATAAAAGTTTTACCATGTGTTTCCCTTTAATTGGCTATTGAGTCCGTCATAGGGATCATGGACTAGTGTTCTTGCCATGTGTTTCCCTTTAATTGGCTATTAAGTCCGTCATAGGGATCATGGAAGTTCATTGCATGTGTTCCTTTAGTAGGAATCACAGTAAATTTTTCATGTGTTTCTCATTAGTCGATTATGTAAACCAGGAATATGACACCCATGCAAATCTGTCATTGAGATCATGAAACTTATGTAATCTTCGAAGAATATTAATAAAATCCTTATTGTGAGGAATTTATATGTTGTGCACAAATTTTGAGGGCTTAGTCGTTGTTTTGTATTATCTTAGCCTTGATCAAGCCGACATAACTACTTAATCATGGGTGAATCATCGGGTACACTGAAAGAATTACATCTATAGATTATGTTATGAAATACATTAACATTTGCTAAGACTAGAATATGATTCCAAAATGATATTTAAATCCCGACCAATGATTAGGGTACGATAATACTTGGCCATTGAAGCCAAAATACGAAAAAAATAAAGCAACAAAGCAAATCAAGGATGGTAAAAGCTGAATAGATTAATAAAAGAAATTGTGCAAGAAATTGTACGAGAAAAGATGAAATATTTAGGGATTGTTCAAAAAAAGTAATTCAAATTACAAATAAAACTGGCATCTCGGCCCTTCAATCTCCTCTATCGTCTCCCCAGGCTTGATCCTCCTCGGGCGTGTCCATCGTGCTTGGCTCCTCCTCCTCGCTGTCGGAGATAGTCAGCAGCTGGCCATTACCGACGTAGGATTTGAAGTGCATGCCCGTGGTGTTTAGCTCAAAGCCGGGGTTCAAGAGGCGAATATGATCCAGAGCGTTATTGAACGAGGCTTCAGTAGACCGGGCTACTTGCAACCGAACAAACATAAGTTCGTTGTTGGTATCAGCCAAGTCCTTATTCTTCTTGTCGTTAAGGGTGAGCAGCTGATTACAACGGTCGCGAGCATCCTGGGCCCTACCTTGAATAACGGATAGATCCCGCTCCAGCTTGGTCACGGCGGCATGAGAAGACTCCACTTTTACCCGGGAAGCTTCAAGCTGAGCCCGGGAAACCTCAAGCTCGGAGGTCATTTTAGCCACCGATTCTTGTGCTTCCTTGGTCTCGGCCCGAGATGCTTCCAACTCCTTAGCCGAGGCTGTCGCATCTCCCGAGCTAGGTCCAACTCTTGTTGAAGTCGCCGAGTCTCATTTTCAGAAGTTTCAAGCTCGGCAGCCACTTTGCAAGCTTTTATATTTAAAGTTACCAAGCTTTCAATCAAGGTGGCACTCTTCAAGCAGGCTAGCTCGATCGAGCTCAGCTCCTCCAGCTCAGTGTCCGAAAAGGGCACTAATTCAACATACCTCTTAGGTGCCCAAGCAACTTCAAAAAATTCCCAAGTGACGCCCTTGTCCCAAAGAGCACGGGGCGACAATTGAATATGTTCTTCGGAAGACTCGGGCACCAAGGTAGGGGCATCAGCAGTGGCCGATGCATCCAGGATGACCTTCGCCACGGGTGCCTCGGGCACGGGCGAAGAGGGCGGAGGAGGAACTGAGGTGGCCTCCAAAACGGGACCGGCTGTAACGCCCCTTCCTCATGAGGCCCATTACCACATATAATCACAGATAGGCAAATAAACAATCAGAGTTATAAGCAGTTTGGAAGCACATATATAAGAGTGACATCAACAAATGTCCTCATCAAATACACTGTACATATCATATGGTGAATATACATAATCTGTTTAGGTACAAAACTGTACAAATAACCCCTCAGGGTATAACAAAAGCAAAACTAAAGACTAGGTACAAAACATCAGAGCCACATGTTCTCACATCATCTAGCCTAAAGTATGCAAACAGCAGCTATCCCTGCACAGGCCTCTTGCCTTGGGATCTATCTGCTCCTTCTGGTGAATCACCTGCATCATAAGTCCCACAACGGGGTGAGATATAAAATCTCAGTAAACGCAGGGTCCTTGAAGGTATTTCCTTCACCTGGTTCACTGACAACAGATACACAGCCAAAGAAAATCAAGCAGGTCAACATCTATGACTCGTTCAATCAATAGATATGCATTCAAAGAACACCCATCTGTCATTATCCCGTGATTCCGATAGTTAACACCATCTATCACTGATCTATGTGATTCTGATAGTTATTTTATCTATCACCATTGATATGACTCCGATGGTTATCTCCATCTATCCATACTGATATGATACCGATGGATATCACCATCTATCAATATCTACAGGATTCCGATGGATACCACTACCCATCAAACTCAGTTAGAGGCATCTCCGAAATATATAGGTACAACTATGTTAAGAGGACTCCTATATACCTGGCCGACCTCCATCATGAAACCCATTTCACATACATGTCATCTATCCTATTATCATAGGATTCTACAATCAATC
>PYAF01000284.1:0-17177 GCA_007407185.1 Glycine tomentella
AATAAACACACAACATCGGTTTTCGAATGAAAACCGATGTTAACTAACAAACCTTAACATCGGTTTTGTTTAAAAATTATAAAACCGATGTTAACTAGACTAGTTAACATCTGTTTTATAATTTTTTAACAAAACCGATGTTAACAAGTCTCTATGTTAACATCGGTTTTTAAGTTTTCTAACAAAACCGATGTTAACATGGACTTGTTAACATCGGTTTGGTTTAAAAAATTTAAAAACCGATGTTAACATAGACTCGTTAACATCGGTTTTGTTTAAAAATTTAAAAACCGATGTTAACATAGACTCGTTAACATCGGTTTTCTTAAAAACTTGAAAACCGATGTTAATATGAACTACTTAACATCGGTTTTGAGGTGTTTTTAACAAAACCAATGTTAACAAAGTCCATTTATTTACAAATTTGCCACCGCGTTTTCGTTAACATCGGTTTTCCCAATAACCGATGTTAAGCTAGCGATGTTAAAACCTATTTTTTTAGTAGTGACATTTCTTGTGAATACCTAGAACCAAAACAAATTAACGGTGGTGAAAAATCACAGTGGAAATAAGAGAAGACAACGCGAGGGAGAGGTAAAAAAGCTAGAAGAGGGAGGTTTTTAAAACTTTTTTTTTACATTGGTTAAACATTTAACTGATGCAAAAACTTTTTTATGTCGATTGCCAATATAAAAATATTCACTAAATCACATAAAGACCACACATTTTTTTTTACATAGGTAGTTTAACAACTAATGTACGTAGATATATTTAAAATTAATGTTATTTTCGTACTGATGCTTTATTTTTTGTTTGTTTTCTTCCTCAAACCAACTCTTTTATATGGGACTATATATGGTATAACTTAAATGAACTTTTAGCTTATTTTTTTAAGGACTACATTTTTCTAATTTATTTCTTAGAGAAGGCAGAAACACAAGGTTGGTGTATTTGTAAATTTTCGGCATCATAATGATAGCTAATTTGTTCAGAAGGAAAAAGTGTGGCAAAGAAAAGGAGTCATTAATATAAGGTCCAGTAGAATAAAGCTATTAGAGCACTTTTGAGCAAAAGACAAACAAAGTGTTACATTTGCATTATTGGTTTCTAACTGTTCAAAGATAATGCTTATGTAATATGGCCATTGACGGGCACCAAAAGCTGTGTTTGGTGAATGGATAACGAATAGAAATATATTAAGTAATGGTGATAAGATGTGCGCGTTCTTATCTTATATCTTCTGCTTTTGTTAATAACTTTACGTTGTACACAAACTGGAAAGGTTGAACACAAAAGAATCGTGTTTAGACTTAGACATTGTGCGTGGCAATAAAAATAACAGAATTAAACTTTGTTATTTGAAAACTCTTGGTAAATAAACTCGCATATGTAGACTTTAATTTGTCGGACATGCCATTTTAGGTTAGAAAAAGAATAATCCTGTTTAATTAACTTTAAAAAGCTGAAAAGAAAAGGATTTTCTGATCTCATTAAGGATGTCCACGACTCAGTTTGATTTGTTTTTTTATTGAAAATTGTTCAAACCAAACTTAAACATTATACATGCTTCAGTTTGATTCAATTTTCGTTTAAAATAAAATTTAAATTAAATCAAACTAATATTTTGTAACTTTGTTCGGTTTGATTTATGTAATTTTTACTAAAATATTATTTATCAAAATTTATGTACTTTTCATTTCATATTTTAAATAAAAATACATTAAAAAGTTGTTGATAATAATCTACAAAATTTATTAATATGCTAAATCATTTACAATAAAAAAATTATAAAATTTCATCTATTTTAAACCAATCATATATTAAAAAAGTCATTTGAAAAAGAAATTATTATGCATTGTATAAATTTTACATATAACACTACAAAATATTGTGAAACTCAAGTAATATATACATAAAATATATTACACTAAGATAATATAAGTGTTGTGGTTTTCTTAGTTTCAAAAACACAAATAGGAAATCGTACCAAACTAATTAATTTGAGAAAAAATCATTAAAAAATTCAAAAAAATAAGTTTGATTCGATTTTCGATTTTTATTTAAATCGATTTAGATTTTAAAAAGCTATGTCTCACGTCATTCTTTCCCTCTCATTTTGCAGGAATTAAGAGAGATGAACTTTTCTATTTACTTATTTTATCTACATGTCTACTTTATTAATTAATGAATGTTACTAAAATAATTTCATATCTCCTGAATTTGATATTTACTTACACACATATATTTCCTTCTTTTTTGTTATATTATATCAAATAAGGTGAGCTTAACTTTCCTAGTTTTTTTTATATATTATTATTTTACTATAAATTCAATATCAACATTAACAACACTTTTAACCCAAGTTAATTAGGATTGATAGTAGATGAACCTAATGATAGATCGAAAATAAGACAAAGAAAGAGAAACTGAGAGGGGAAAAAAAAGTAAAAATAAGATAAAAGAGAGAGAAAAAAAGCTAAAATAAAAGAGGAGTGAAAGGAAGAGAGAAAAAAATGAAGGGAAAGAGAACAAAAACTAAGGGAAAGCCTAGAACATAGAACTACTAATGGGTTTAACCCTCTACCAAACTTATAATTTTTCTCCACTTCGTCTTAAGACATATCATTCGTCAATCTATATCTCACTCCATTAGGTCTTGTTTAACTACCTTTCCCCAGTCGACATCTACCTCTTTTTGTGTCGAGTTCTTGGTAACACACTCTTGTTCTTACTGAAGCATCCAGTATTCATCTCATAAAGTGTCAAAACCACCTTAATCTATGCTCCCTCATATTTTCACATGTTGGTAATACTGATACCTTTCATCTGAATATCTTCATTTTTTATCTTACTTATCTTCTTATAACCACACATCCACCTTAACATACTCATTTTTCGGATCCCTATTTTATGCTTAACATTATTATGAATTTATATTAACAATATAATATAATATACCAACAAACAACTCTGTCACTACTAAATATTACTAGTATCAGATATATATTATTATTTCATCAAATGATATAATGCGTTATGTTGTTAGTGTAAACCTTTAACATCTATGCTAACAGTTTAATTTTCAATAGACAAAAGATTTTGTTTGTTGGTAAAGAATAATTTCAAGTTAGATTTGAATCAACACAAAAGTAGTGCGATACGTACGTGTTATTGCTAAGAATTCTTGTGTGGTTGGCTCTTTGCATTGTCATAACTTTTCTGGGTTCATCCACAGTTGTCTGTATCTTAAGTGCTTAATTTCGGGTCAGAGCCAGGGAGCTTCCTGCTTCAGGTTTTCTTTGAATGAGTCCTGTTTCTTTGGTTGGCTTTGGCTAAAATAAATTAATAAAAAAATACCAAGTCACTGGAACCAAACCATGTATTGATTTTCTCTTCAACGAGAATATTTTTGTCTGAGTAGGACGACGTATATCACCCTAACAAAAAGCTACAATTGTCTCCAATATTGCGGTTGTGGATATGGTTGATTTTTCAAAATTCAAACGGATGTCGATTTCATGAAAATAAAAGTATTAATAAAGTACACCAAAAGATAGATATTTTTTATGGGTGAATTAACCAAAAGATAGATATCGTGAAACTCACAGTTCTTTAAAGAATTTTCTCTTCTCTCTCTCTCTCTCTCTCTATATATATATATATATGTTTGTACAACAGATCTAGAATCGTGCATGCACACAATTCTGAGTTTTATATAACAAGAACGAATTTGAGTCACCTAAATGAATATTTAATGATCATTTGAGTACTCGTGTAGAACTTGTTCCTATTCCACTATTTCTTTGTATTTAGAATAAAAAGAAAATTCTTATTTTTCTGATTAATCGGAAACTATAAATGTAACATGATCACAATGGAAAAGGTACGTAAATATGAAGAAATTAAACAATAAAATATAAACCACTTTAATATAGTAATGTTCATTTGTTTTTTATTTTATTTTTAAAAATATTTTTAATTAAAATATTTTAAAGTATTTATAATAATTATGGAAGTTTCTTAGAAAAATAAAATCAAATAAATATATGAATTTTTCTGCAATGTTAAAAAAAATAACTTCTAAATAAAATTATTTATTTATACATATAAATCTTAATTTACTTATATTATCACATTGTCATCACATCATTATTTTGAATAAAATAAAATTTATGAAAAAACAATTTGTTTGTGTATAATTTTATTTAAATTACATATGGCTTAAGTATTACTTTTTTGTAATACCTAAAATTTTTCAGTTTCATGCTTATGCTTTTAGTCCTTAATTTAAATTTTGATTGGTTAAAGTCTTTTCCTCTAAATTTTTTGGCACAAATCTACTTTACAATCCAATGAAAAGAAAAAAATCTAATGAAAAGAAAAAACTTTTATTTTCTAGGGGATAAATGTCAACTTACCCTTTTCTAGTTCGCCCAAATAAACCTATTTTCATCAATTCTTGACCCCATTTTTTAAGAACTAAAAAAAGAACAATTTCAATTTTTCACTTTGTTGGTTCTAAAAGTTTTAACTTTTTTCAGTTACTTTCTTTAGTTTCTATTGTCAAGTAACAACATTAATTAATAACATAATAGCGACGTTGACAACCATTGACTTGTCACATTTAAAAAGTTTAACAGGATAATCACTTGTAATTTTTTTTTATAAATTGTATTTTTAATCCTTCATCTATTCAAATCAAATTGATGATGATAGAATAGTTGATGAGAGATTAAAAAGACATTAATTTTACCCAAAAAATAATTATTCATGACTATATATCTCATTAGATTCCTTGATGATGTGTTAAGTTATTGAATTACTAATGTTACTATTGTTGGACTCGAAGTTTTGATGCTGACAATGAGCCAGATATTATATTAAGAGATTGGGTCAAAATAGAGGATCAACCCAATTTGACTACAAGTCTCAAAAGAAGATTTAAACGGAGCAACTGGGCAGAAAGGAAGACCACGACTTGTCATCTAGAAAGTTTGTAAGAGTAAGTTTTCTTTGATTTTCTTGAGTTAGATTGCCACTTGAACTCTTAAAATAAAATTGGATAAAGGGAAAATAAAATGGATATGATATTCGTTGATAAAGTTTATTCTGTTGATAAATGTCTTATCAGTTTAACTTGATTAGAAAATATTTAATTTTATAGGTAAAGTTTGTTTCTGTTTTGATAAATAAGTTTAACTAATAAAATCTGAACATAATTTTTTGTTAGTTTATGCTTATTAAAACTAACAGAAACAAAGACCTGAAAATATAAAATGTGCTTATCCATATTTGTATATAAATAAAGTATTATGGGATATGAAAAAAAAAGTCTGAATTCTCCTTGAGTTATATTAGTAATCTGAGTTACAGATATTCTTTGAGAATTTGCTCACAGGTTTTTATTGTGCCTCCTGCTTAAACTTAGAAGCTTTAAGGTAACTTTGAAATATTTGATAAAAGTCTGATTTAAAGTTAAATCGGCAATTGAGCGAGAAACTTTGTGGAGGAACAATGTTTGGGAAAAGTCATACAAATTTAGAGTTAGGTTTGTGATTGACTTGTATAAGGGTAGAATAAGTTCTGCACTTGTACTGTATATTGACTCTTTAATAGTTAAGTATTCTTTATTCAATTGGATTAGGTGATCTAGTTGGAGCAGTGGTTGTTTTCGAAAATATAATGAACATTTATGCAAATAACCAAGAGGGGGGGTGAATTGATTTTTCCTCATAGTTTTTAAAATTTCCTTTCAAAAATGTAACAGCGAAAGACTTTAAAAAAAATCGTATCTTTTAAAACAACTAAGAAAACAATTTTCTTCACCAATCAAATCTCTCTTGTGCTGTGACCAATACTGTAGCATGAACAAAACTAATACTTTAAGAATATTATGAACATAAACAGAAATATTAAATCACACAAGATTTATTCTGGTCCTCTCAACCCCAGAGGCTACTTCCAGTTTTCTTCTAACCAAATCTTGGTCAGAGTTTCACTATAACAAATAAGTTCTTTACAAGCTTACAATGGTCTCTCTTACCCTTCCTAGGTAAAATTCAAAATCTATATCCTATAAACTTTTCAAAAGATCAAGAACCAAGGATTCCCTCTTTGTTCTTCCCTCTAGAAACCCTTCTAAAAAAAGCTTTAAAGATTATAATTTGTTATATGAACATTCAACACATATCCAACAGAAATATCAAACAAAATAACCAAGCTTGAAATTCAAGAAAGATATCATCTCATAATCCTTAGTAAATTCAATGAAATGAATGATCTAACCAATCTGAGAATGTATGCAAATATTCTTTCTTGATAATTTCTTTAACCAGAAAGCTTGAACAACTCTTCACACAATGTGAATGATGACTAACAAATCATGTAAAACTCCATGACACTTAGTATAATAACCTAGGCTTTTCATAAAAGGAATAAAAGAAATAAAAATTTAAATTTATAAAATTCTGTCGCAAAAGCCTTAGTGACAAATTTAGCGACAAAATTAGCGACGGATGGAGTCTGGCGTCAGGAGCGCCACAGATGCTGGAAATTGGCGCCGGTAGCGCCAGAGTGGCACGATCAGTGCGACATGTTGGTCAGGGCTACGTATAAAAGGCCAAAATCGCGATTTTGAAGGGAAAAACTCTTCTTCTTCCTTTGAACGTCCACCTCCATTTCTGAAGCTCCCAAGCTTCTTGAACCTTTGTTTCTTGGCCCAAACACCTTCCTTTGATCACAAACCTTGTGACGAACCTCTAGTGAGCTATAATCCTTCATCTCTTTCTCTTAAAAACCCCTTAAATTGAGAATCCCTTTCTCAAGGGAGATCCTTTGAACTCGAGTTCGGTGAGGAATAACGTCGATTCTTGGACACCCGAGCTAGGGGAAGTCGTTCACAAGCCTTTCTTGTTGCCACTGAGGTAAGAAACTCGAGTTTCTCCGATTGATTTATGATTTGGGATTTTAGGTGAATGGTGACCCACTTGTGATAGGGCTTGAATTAGCCTTGGGTCCTTTAGAAAGACATGTTTAGAATGTTGTGAGGATGAATGATTAGCTCTCAGATTCTAGTTTGGTGGACCTTGATTTTTGGCTCTATGGTTATGCATGTGTGACTATTGTGTTGAGTCACTTGTTGATGTCAGACATGCAAGAGCCTTGGTACATGGTTTGGGGGTGTCTGAGAGGCCATGTGAACGGTGTTTTGTATATGGACTGAACCGTTCAAGCTATAATTGAATTTATAATAAGTGGACTATTGAGAGCTTTCATTATGTTGGGCTTGCTTTGAGTTTGTGGTGACTTTGATGCCTTGGTTGAGCTAAGATAGACCGCTGAGGGTCTATAAGATGCCTAGTGAGAGCTGGGCTATGATGAACTTTAAGTTAGAAGACAGAGAGGCTAATATATGGGAAGGAAGAGTTTTTTCTTTCATATGAACGGTTGAAAACCGTTACTGATTGTGTATCTGCATGCCTGATGTAGGGCGTGAGACTCATACCGCTGGTAGTAGTTACCACGAGGCTGGGAGAGCCGACATTGAGCTGAGACCAGGTAAGCAATGTTTCCCTTGCTTGTGTTTCACCACACCCAAGAGGGTGATGGTTTGGTATGCCATGCCTCTGGATATTGTGTATTGTTGTTTTATTGAGATTGGTATGTGATGGTGAGAGAAATACCATTGTGGTATGATGATGATTGATGTTAGCTAATCATTGTGATAGTGTTATGATTTGTATTGGTTATAAGATGAATGTTATGTGATGTGATTATATGAGAATTCTCTGGCCAGTAGAATAGGGAGCTATGGACCCCTTGGGAATGTGCCCTTAATCGGATGATCTTCCTTGGGACAATCCATAGGCGTCCATGTAATTCCTGAGAGAATGTGCCCTTCATTGGATGATCTTTCTCAGGTATGGACGAGAAAAGCCCTGAGGGAATGTGCCTTTAATTAGATGATCTTCCTCAGGCATGGATAGGGAGAGTCCTGAGTGAATGTGCCTTTTAGTAGATGATCTCCTCAGGTACTCAATTGGAAGTCTTGAGAGAACGTGCCCTTTTATGGATGATCTCTCTCAGGCAAAGTGTGATGGGTACATATGTTGTTACCCTGTACTGTGATATGCATGTGGTGTGTTACAGGTGAGCCGTTAATGCTGAATGTATGAGTAATGTTTATTGGATATTGGTTATGTTGTGTATATGCTTGGAAGTGAACTAAGGGAGGGAAACCTCCTAGGACCCTGAGTTTACTGAGATCATTATCTCACCCCTGTTGGGGCTCTTGTTGCAAGTGACGGTTCAGGAGTAGCAGATAGATCCCAAGGCAAGAAGCCTGAGTCGGGATAGCTGTTGATAGAACCCTAGGCATAGATGACTGAGCATGTTGGCTCACATTTTTGATTATGCCTGTATTTGTACAGTTTTGAGAAAGGGTATGATGTAAATGACAGAGATTCACCATATATGTATATAATGTATGTGTTTTGGTTTCAGCTTCCATTATTTGTGTTATGATTATATTTGTTGCGCTATTCTGATATAATAATAATGTTAATACACTGGGTGCACACGAGGTGTTACATTTTATGGTATCAGAGCAGTGTATAGAGAAGCAATATATATATATATATATATATATGGTGAATTAGATGCTTTCACTATGTGTTTTGGATGTACACTATGATTATTGCGTGTGTGATGTTAAGTGTGAGCCTGATCAACTCACCTTGCTATGTGATATGTGCAGTGTCATGGTGAGGACCTGGAATACTAGTTAGATGGCGAGATCGGAAAGGCAACCCGACCCAATTGTAGCTGCTCTGGCAGCTGTGCAGTAGGAACTTGCTGCAAGTAGACAGGCTAATGAAGCCCTGTTAAAGACTAATGAAGAGCTCATGGCTGAGTTGAGAGCTCGACGTAGGGAAGATAGAGTATCCCCTACACAGCATACTCCTGAAGGCGTGGGTAATCGCCATCAGGGTGGAGGTAGCCATCACTCTGATGGGCCTCAGTGCCAGAGAGGAGACAGATCGTCTCAAGCTGATACAGAGGAGGATTCAGTCACTAGAGGAAGGATGCTTATTGCCTTCCGTAAGCATGATCCTCCATCCTTTCAGGGGGAGTATGACCCCATTGCTACTGCTAAGTGGTTGCAGGCATTAGAGAAGATTTTCACAGTGATGGAATGCTCAGACCATCAGAAGCTTCTCTATGCCACTTATCTGCTTCAGGGGGATGCGCATGAGTGGTGGGTTACCACCTCACAGCTGTTGAGAGGTCAGGGTGAGGTCATCACTTGGCAGGTGTTTGAGGCACAGTTTCTGGACCGATACTTCCCCAAAGATGCCAGAGAACAGAAACAGGCTGAGTTTGAGAGCCTTGTGCAGGGGAAGATGTCAGTAGACGAGTACTTGGCCAAATTCAATGAGTTGGCTAAGTATGCTCATTTCAGGAGAGCTCTACCTGAAACAGAGGTCCTTGCTGCTAAATTCCAGAGAGGACTTAGAGAGAATATAGAAGAGAAGATTGCTGGCAATGGGTCCTGAGATCTGGGTAACCTAGTGAGACAGTGTCGCCAGGTAAAGGACATGATCAGGAGGCGCAGTGGAAGCCATCTGAATTCCTCTGAGAGACAGGAGACAAAGAGACCCAGTGGATCAGGCCCTGCAGGGAAGGGTAAGAGCAGAGATTTAGGGATTTCTTCTCCAGCAGGCAGATTCAAGAAGAGCTCCAATCAGAGAGGAGTGCCACAGAGACCTGGTCCACCACCCAGGCATGTTATACAATTTCATTTTTGTAAATATTGTTGAAACAACCCCTTTTGGTAAATATTTAATAAAAAAATATTATTTTGGTTCTTTTGCCAAAAGTAACATTTATCAAGGTACATTGTATATTTATTATTTAAAGCATTTGGTAAAGTTTATTTACTAATTCCACTCTATATGCTTATGACACAAAATTGAAAACCCCTAAAATATTTATAAGTATATAAAATATATGAGCATGATTGTAGCTGCCATATAAATTATCTTGTGTTGACTTTTGGTTTATATGTAATTTACACGTGTGAATTAACCCGAATAATTCTTAAAATTAAATCACACCAAACTTGAGTGGAAAACATTGATTTATATAAAACTTGTCTTGATTTAAAGTTGAACAATTTTTTATTGAATTGAATAAAACGAAGTTGGATTCCAGTTCACAAAGCTCAGTTTTAATCTAAAATGATATGGAGATTCGGTGAGATTTTTCATATCAAAGCAAATGTATTATTGTTGCAAGACTTTTCATAATTTGGATGAAATTGTCAGCGTGAATGATTATTTTTTACTGCTTATATTTTTGTCCAATTGGTTATTTTGCTTACAAAACAAATATGTAGCTATTATTCGCTGATAGCAATGCAAATTTTTAAAGTTTATAAACTGTTGCAATATCTATTATTAAGCACAAAGAAAATAATCAAATCATCCCAAACTAAGGAATGGTCCATTCATTTCAATTTCAACTTTTAAGTTGGGTTGTAATTGTGTTTTTTATAATGATCAATTATGAAAGAGACCTAGTCGAATAAAATGAATTGGCAACTCCATAGAACATTTGTCACTATCTGTCAAAATTGTCTCACACATTTGATACTTAATGTTAATGTCAAAATGATCCTAAAATTTATAACTTATTTACAAAATAGTCCACAACAAAAATAATAAAAGCTCATCCATAAGGTATCCTTGCTCATTAAAATGTCATATAAAAGTTCATCCATAAGTTAGTTCACAACAAAAATATCTAATGTAACAGTACCCAAAATAAAAGACAACACATATTGTCCATGATAATTGTCATAAATACTTAATTGACATATGTGAATTTAAATAATTATCTTATCTTTTCTCTTATTTAGGATTTTGTTTATGCCTTTTTGATGTTGAGTTAGTGAATTTGTAATTTTTCTCTTTTGTTTGTCATTTTGATAGGTTACATGTGCTTAATTATGGATGGAATATTTTGTAGGAATTTAAAGTAGATTTGAAAGACAAATTGGAGCAAAAATGAGAAAGTTTAAAGTGAAAAATTAAGTTGCAGAGGAGGATTTTCGCTTAAGCCTTGACAATTTTGGCTTAAACAAAAACATAACAAAATGCAGAGAATATAAAGCTTCAAAATTTGCTTAAGTTTGAAATTTTTTGCTTAAGCAAATTTTCATTAAAGTGTAGATTCTTTGGGATTCTATAAATAGTTGTGTGTTCCTTTTTATACCTAGTTGGACTTGCTTTGTAAAAATAACCCCTTTGTGTAAAATAGGGTTCTCCTTTCCACTTTCTTCAATCTTCTTCCTGCATCTTGTATTTTTGTGCTATCCATCAAAATGGGTAACTAGATTTGTATATTATTGGGGTTAGATAGTAACTAAACCTTATACTCATGTATTTCTTTTGAAATATATTTATATATGCATCTTGTTCTTCAATGTTAGTGTTTTACTTCTACTCCTAAAGATTATTATAGTTTATTTTTGGGAAATGCTTCCATAGCTTGATTCTGGGATGAGATTGTGATTGAAAAATACTTTCTTTAACTTAAATTGTAGTAGAACACCCAATAAACCTTGGAGCTAGAAATAGGATGAGGGTTATTGATTATCTCTAGGTTATTAAGTTTAAAGCAAATTCCTTTGTTAAATGTACAAGAGATTGACATTTAATGAAGGAACTTAGGTTCTTTTCACTTAAGGAATTAGGAATTAGAAAATTGTTTTTGAACAATGATCGATATTAACATTGAATCTCAAGTTAGGTATTGTGCTTTATTGTTAAGAGAGTTTGGTTCGATGAAATATAATCCCAACAACTTTCGTCATTTGGTTTTCGTTCATTTTTTATCTTGTTTTTATCTAAAAATCCAAAAATATTTCAACTTGTGTCTTTGTTTATTTCATCCTTATCATTGAATGCTATTTCATATTTCTATTGTTCCATTTATTAGTTTAGATAGTAAAAAATTGTGAATTTGTCAAGTATTACGCAAGTCCTTGTCGGAATAATATCTCTTACGTATCGAATACTACTTGACGACTTGGTACTTTGCCAATGAGTCAACGATCCACAACCTCCATGAAACATCCCACAAGAACTAAATAACATTGTCACAATAGAAATCTAAAAAAAAAAAAAAAAAACTAGTTTAGAAAGTAATTTGGTCTTAAAAATAACATTAAAATCAAGAATGATTGCCGAAAGTCTTCACACGATGGCCAAAAAAGCACTGCCACCGTCTACAGGTAAGCCGTCGTCATTCTTCGACAGCTTTGCAGAATGTGAGAAGAGGAACAACCCTAGTCTTTCTCCTCAAGTGTGAATGATAACAATTGCCACTTACCGAATGGTAACCTTCGGAGGTAAAAAAAGTAAATATTTTAGGGACAATTTGGTCTGCTTTTTTCGGGAAGTGCATGCCATCCACCATCCACACTTGGTTGTGTCTCGTCACCAACGATGTGTCATGTGTGCACTCATGGTAACTCAAAAGGTTCAAGGTTAATGAAAAAACTAAATTTGCAAATTTTACAGATTTTAGGATTAAATTTATATTTTCATTTTTCAGAGACAAAATTATTAGCAAGTGTATCTTTCAGGTACTAAATAGGTCATATATCCTTTATTTTATAAGTTCAAACGTCATTTTGCAACAAAAAAAAAAATCATTTTGCTAGTAATATGTTTGTTCGAGGATATTTAAGCTTCAAATTTTGACTAGTTTTAAATGTAATTTCTTTTAAAATCATTGTGACAAAACAGATATATTAGAATCAATACGTCACTTTTGGTAAGTTGCAAATCTAATCGAATCAAGCTGTTTTTGTCTTGTCAATGCACTGGACACCATATATATGTAGATAGATAACCAAGAGATATCATCTAGCTAGCTAGCTGCGAATAAAAAGGGATGGTGTGTTAATGTGTGGTGCGTTTCTCCCAACTTGTATAATCAGCCATGTACTTTAATATGAGGTTCACTTTTGAATCTTTGATCTGGAACATCGATATTTAAGTTGCAGTATAGGATTTTCACTTTAACTCTAATTACCAAATGGCATCTCCCCCGGCCTTGCGCGTGATCTCACTGTGAAAGAGATTAAAACAAAAAAGAAGAAAAAATTACGTTTCTAAAGGGTCTTTGAATCGAAATAGTTTGGTGTTAGATACTTCATTAACAAGTTTTAGATATTTAAATTCTATTCTAAATAAATAAATTAAATATAATTTGAAGGAAAACTATGAGTATTCTTTATTGTGTAATATATTCTTTATTGCTTAATCGTAATTATTTAGAAAAATATAAATGAACAAGAATAAATTTTATATATAGATCATTAGGACCACTTTAGAAGTCTTTTGCTAGATAGTCAATGCCATCTTTTCTTCCCCTTTATGTATCCAATGGGATATGAATCTGGGAGAGAAATTTCATAAAGAGGTTTTTGTGAAAAAAATGCTTTTGTTAAAGGAAGCATCCGTGAAGAGTATTAGGTGTGCATGTCGCGCAGTAAAAAGGAAGTTCAACAGCAC
Source organism: Glycine tomentella (assembly GCA_007407185.1). NCBI lineage: Eukaryota > Viridiplantae > Streptophyta > Magnoliopsida > Fabales > Fabaceae > Glycine > Glycine tomentella. The sequence continues at coordinate 13,584 of PYAF01000284.1, forward strand.
ATGTATATGTGCGCACAAAGAGATTCTTCTTTTCAAGTATCTTAAATTTTTATATGATTATCAGGTTTAAAAAATGGTGTAACCTTGAAACCCCATTGTAGGAGTAGGTTAAGTCGGTGTTCTTAGAGTCTTAGCACATAAATGAAAATAGACTTGGAGAATATAAAATAAACAAAGAGCTTTGATCTTGATATATTATGCATTAGGTATAGAAATATATAGATGAAAGCCGAAGACGGTTATTGGGCCACATATGAATACGAGTTTGTTGTTAAGCTTCATTTTTTGATTTTTTTTTTTTTTTTGGTATTTTGAAGGTTTAATAATTAATCCAACACGCACTATTGTAAATACTTTTTTTGACTTCAACACTATTACTAGCTATGTTATTCTCCACGTTTCTTTAGCAATTAAAAAAATAACATACATAGAACAGTAAAGAATCCTATAGTAAAGAATGAAGGGACAAATTAAATATATCGCTTTTTGTTTCGGATTTGAGAAGTCACTTTACCTTAATGAGTCATTTTGAAAAAAATCAAACGATAGACTTAAATATATTTAGTTCTTATAATATAGTGTTTTCTTTTATTTTTCATCCTTGAAAAGTTATTTTTTTTTTAATTTTTAGTCCTTGTAAATTATGTTTGTTTTGTTTTTTTTTATTCTTATATAGCTTTAGATAACATTTTTTTACTGTGCAAAGCTTTTTTTAAAAGTACTTTAAGGACTAAAAACAAATAAACTTAATTTGCAACGACCAAAAAAAAACACTAAATTATAAAGACTAAAAAAGGTATTTAAACCTTTAAAGTATTGAACGTAAAATGGGTCAAATTAAATTTTTAAATGGTCTCCACTTTTAGTGGGACTATTTTACACTTGAGCAGGTTACAAAAAAACAAATTTACCTCGTTGTAGACATTTTATCTACAAGTAAATTTAGTGCTTTTTTAATTTTTGTTCTTGCAAAATTATTTTTTTGTTTTTAATCCTTACAAAGCATGTTTATTTTGTTTTTCGTCCTTATATCACTTTAGATAACATTTTTTCATCTATTCAAAATACTATCTAAAGTACTTTAAGAACTAAAAATTAAAAAAAAAAACATAATTTACAATGACTGAAAACAAAAAAAAAATTACTAAATTGCAAGGAATTGTTTAAACCTTTAAAATATAGAAATTAAAATGTACCAAATTATTATTTTAACTGATTTTGGCTCCATTTTTAGTGGGACTATTTTACCCGTAAGTGTTTACAATCAAAAACAAATTTACCTAGTTGTAGACAATTGTCTCCACTTTTACCCCCTCTCCTCCCTAGCTCACTCATCTGTATAACTACCTTCAGTCCTTCACAAACCACCCAACTATTCATTCAATATTGAAATTATTTCCCATATTATTTATGAAGGCAGCAAATTGAATTAGTTTGTTTAGCAACCTGAAAAATTTGATAAAACGATGTACTGTGATTTCTTATCACCATAATCTATATTCCTTGATCACGTTCACATGTTTGCAATTTATTACTATAATCTTTTTTTCATCATATCATCGAGACTAATATATTTTAATTGAATTTATTAGGCTTCAAAGGTGTTAAAATTGGAGAGGAAGAGTTTGGAGTATCTTCTTTGTAATTTTTGCGACATTAATGCAAACAAGGAGTATGTTGTCTTAATTTTTACACTTGAACTTTCTAGGAAGATTTTTTCTGTTTTTAAAATTAAATTCTGGAAGGTTTACAAGTGAACTACTTGCAGATACCAGACTGCAGATTGGAGACTACGCCCCCTTCCTTATGAAATGTTAAGGTATGAAAATATTTTTGAACTTATCATATTTGATCCTCCTTTTGATTATTCCTTTTGTTTTATTCTATTATTCTTTCTGCATGGCTAGATTTTAACTGCCTTGGTTTTCAAAAATCTAAGGTGGTTGTAATTAGTAATATGACTTCGTGGTGCTGTTCAGCAAACAAAATCCATAGAATCTGGTAGTCCAAGCATGTATGCCATTTCCCTTGTATTTTGGCAAGGTTGACCTGCAACTGCCTTGAGGCTACGTTGCATAACATGTTTTATAATTCATAAGGAAACTTCTATTCTGTACTTAACGCCTTACGAACTTGGGAGAATTTTATCTGTAGTAAAATAAGCAAATTAAAAATGTTACCAGCATGTTGATGTTTAATGTTATGACAAATCTTGTTTCATTTTCCCCTCCCTCAAAATAATTTATTCTTTGAGCTTGATTTTAGCTTGATAGTTACTAGTATACTGTCATGGACACCCTAATTATTGTAATCTATTGAATTATTATTTTGATGACAGATATGCCAGAGAAGATACACATTATCTTCTATACATATATGATTTAATGAGGATTGAGTTATTTTCCATGCTTAAGGAGCCTGAAAGTGTTGACGTTCCACTGGTAGAGGTAATTATTTATTGCTCAATGCTACCAAGTTTATCAACAAAATTGATTTAGTGGAGCATCTATTTTATAGAGTACAGAAACATATTTTAGTTGCTTCATAATTGGCATGTTGAGATCTTACTAATTAGATGAGCATGAGGTCAAAATAAGTACACGCAGCTTATCTATCGTTGCCACAAACCATTGGGTGTTCCCTTGGACTACTTTGTCTCAAAATAGCTTGAACTTTTACTCTTGTTGCATTCTTGCAATGACTCATGAGACTTTAATTTTGACCTTTCCTTGGTATAAAAATTAAATTTTTGTTTCAAAACTTTAATTAATTAAACAGTAACACAAAAATGACTATATGGTTGACTCGTTGAATATTTTTGTCACATGACTAGAATTTCTTTTGACTTATAGGTCTACAAGAACAGTTATAATGTGTGCATTCGCCAGCCTGTATGAAAAAAAACTTCTGACAAAGAAATCCTTCCTTAGTATATACGGGTTTGTTACCCTTTCAGCTGTCATTATTTCAATATTTTATTGGAATGTATATAAGTAACGAGTGTTATATTCTTTTGGTACAGGTTGCAAGACGCTGGTTTCACTGCTCCACAACTTGCCGTTGTTTCGGTAAGTTGCTCTACAATTTCTTATTTGTAATACAAAGATGATTTAAATAACAAACAAAGGGTTGCTTTATTTTCCGTCCATCACTATTTTTGAAACGAATAAAAAGCTTTCCAATAAGCAATCCTTTGAGGTAAACTTTGTTGTAACACATTGATTTCTCTATATATCTTGAAAGAATTTGGTTTGGATACCTAGAAATTCTAATGGCCTTTATGTGCCATCAGATTTTTTTCTGTGGCATGAGTCTTTTCTACATGCATGTTTCTTTTTTTCAACGAAATCCATAATAGCATCCAAATATCAAAGACCTAGGTACTATGTCAGTGTGTTGTATATTTATATTGCATTCAATTAGTATTTCCTTACTTTCTAATTTCTATTCTCAAAATCTATTGTAGTTTATATTCTGTTTACATGGCTCATGCAGGGTTTGTTTAAATGGCGTGACTTTGTTGCCCGTGTAGAGGATGATAGCACTGGATATGTATTGCCAAACAAATCAATTCTTGAAATTGGTAAAAGAAAC
>PYAF01000284.1:31459-41549 GCA_007407185.1 Glycine tomentella
TATATTACATTCCTCAATTCATATGTAATAAAATTTTCAATTGCTCTCTTTTCTCCCTCAAATTGCATTCTATAAGTTAGCACCAATTTTTTATTTATTTATTGATCATGTTAAAAGTTATTTTTATGTCTTTTGTTGAGATTTTTAATTACCTCATCAGAATTGAGAGCTCCTTTGGCTACTGACTTTGATTCTTCTAAAAGGTCATTTTAGACCAGTATATCTAGTAGCACATAGACTAATAATATAGTCTACATCCTAACTCAAAGCATAGCCTCTTTTACGAGGATGACCGAAAACTATACTTGAAAATGCATTATTTCTTCCTCAGAACATTCTTCTTCCTTAACCCTTGAAAGAAAATTCTTGCTTTAAAGAATCACTCAAATACCCATGAATGATTTAGTTGAAGCAAGAACTCATAGAACTCAGAAAAATCACTTTGGAAGTATTTAGAAAGCTTGTGTATTGATCAAGTTACAAAACAAGCTGAGCCTTGGTTCTATTTATAACAAACTTTTGTAATTGTCAGTAATCGATTAAATGCTCTATATAATCGATTATTTAACTCATGTAATCGATTAAATTAACCTTGTAATCGATTAAAGTGTTCAACAAAGTTTCTGGACATGAGCAACGATCAAAATAATCGATTATTCCATCTTGTAATCGATTAAGACAGGAAACTTCAAAATATCAAAATGCACTATGTAATCGATTACATTATTTGGTAATCGGTTAAATTAGGAAGCTTTAGAAAACATATTGAACTAAGTAATCGATTACGATATGTGGTAATCGATTAAAGCAGCAAATCTTGTAAGCATTTACATATAGTGTGATCGATTACTAAATTTGGTAATCGATTAAGACAGGAAGATGGCTTGTTCAATTAAGCCTGCGTAATCGATTACAACACTTTGGTAATCGATTCTTCCAGCACTGCTTAAAATCATATATAGTTGTGTAATCGATTACTACCTATTAATAATCGATTAAAATGTTCATCAAGGCAGTTTATATGAAAACAAAGGTCAAATAATCGATTATTCCGATAGGTAATCGATTACATTGTTCTTGAAAACTTTTCCAGAATAGACTAAAAACAAAATAATCAATTATACCTTTAAGGTAATCGATTACAACAGTATAAAATCCATTTTTCCAAAAACCTTTGAATCAAATTAAAATCTTAGTCAAATTACTAAAACCTTGTGATTTTTATGAACCAATTTAATTGAATTATTAAATGATATGAATGAAATTCACTTGGATCACTAGAATTGCTTTTCTCTACACATTTAACACAAATCAATCTTCAAGGCATCCATTGCATGTTGAAAGCTCAAAACTTTGCATTCTTTAAGTAGCTCCCCCTGAATCGAACACTTACCTCGTGCCATAATCAAGGAACCCTTAGTGAGCTTCCACTGTCCACCACCAAAGGTATTAAAATAACCATCATCATCTAGAACACTAGTAGAAATCGGATGTAAACGGATGTCTGGTACGTGCTCGACATTCTTCAAAATCAACTTTGTTCCTATGTTGGTTTCCAAACAAACAGTACCAATGCCAATCACCTTTGACGTATCACTATTACCCATGTTCAACACACCAAAATCACCTGGAGTGTAAGATGAGAAAAAATCCTTATAAGTTTTATGCTCAGACCTTGATTTGCTTTTGCACTTGCTTTTACCTCTGTGACCTCCTTCTTGATTCCTGTCTGTACTTCTCCCCCTATTTTCAGCGACCAAAACCTCTGCCTGTGAAGAGGATTCCTACTGAGTATGTCGTCTGACTTCTTCATTCAAAATAGCAGTTTTTACAAAATCCATGGTCACAATACCACCAGGAGCAAAACTAGTCAAAGTAACATGGAGATTTTCCGAAGAATCAGGTAGAGTATTAAGCAATCAAAGTCCCAAAATTTCATCATCAAATTTTACACTCATGTCAAACAACTGATCAAAGCAACCTTGAAAATCACTCAGGAGATCAGAAATAGAAGTACCTTCCTTATACCTCAAATTCATAGCCTGTTTCAGCAAAAAAACAATTTGTTTTAGAAGCATACAAGGCTTCAAGCTTGTCCTACAAAGTCCTGGCATATGAATCATTAGCAATATGATTTAAAACATTATCATCTACCCATTGACGAATAAAACCACAAACCATCTCATGTTGAAAAACCCATTCTTCATCAAATTTATTATCAAGTTTCTGAGTAGCAAACACAGGTAAATGTGATTTTTTTCACAAATAGTAAATCTTTCAACTTGCCTCTCCACTTGTGGTAATTAGTTCAATTCAAAATAATAATCATTCTAACGTAATTAGGCTCCATCATTCAATCAAGCAAATCTCCTAACAAAATGAACCAGCTCTGATACCAGTTGTTGGGAAAGGCACATATGCACAACGGAAAAATTACACAAATATGTAGTGGTAAATAAAACATTTCCCTCTTGAGTGAATCTATGAGGAGCCTAATATACGACAATCCAAAAATCTAAGGGTGTAGAAAAATAAAGAGATAATATCAAGAAGTACACCAGCAATTTTAACATGGAAAATATAATAACCTTGATTTCTAAAAAAAAAAAAATTGTTGGCACCTTTAGCATGGGATTGCACCAGAAGGCTATTCCTCTCGAATATCTGGCGTGAGTAGAGCCATAAGTGGCGCGGTTAGCGCCAGACATAAGGGTATGTGGCAGGGTTAGCGTGGAAAGTCATGCGGTTAGCGCCAGGACTGTAAATATGGTCTCTGGATTCGAACTAGTGGCGTTAAGGGCCACGCGATCAGCGTGGGGAGTTCAAATCTTTGTTTTTTTTAGAATCTGGCGCTACTCGCGTGGGAGTTGGCCCCAATAGCGCCAGAGATACGTGGAAGTGGCGCCAGTAGCACTAGATTTAGTGCGATCAGCGCGGGAACTCTGACAGTGCCATTATAAAAGGGTCATTTTGTGATTTCTGGCCAAATCTTCCCTTTCTTCTTCCGCTGGACTTGTTCCACCATTGATAGACCTTGGAAGCTTTATAATCCTTCATTCTTTGGCCAAAAGCTTTAGCTTCCAACATGAAACTTGTAGGAAATCACCCTATGAGCTAGAATCCTTCATCACCTTTCCCTAAAAACCTTCAAACGGGGAGATCGCATTCTCTAAGGAACTTCACAAAACTTGATTTTGGCGGGGAAAGGAGGCAATTTACGGACACCCACGCTTGGAGAAGTGATCCTCTAGCATTCCTTGACTGTTTAGAGGTAAGAACTCAAGTTTTACCGTTTGATTTGTGAAGTTGTTCTTGGGATGAATAGTGACCCATTTGAGTTAGAGCTGATATTAGGCTTGGGTCCTTTAGAATAGTATGCTTAGAAGGTTGTTGTGATGAATGATCAGTTTTGAAATATTGATTTCTTGGAGTTTGGTTTTTGGCTCTGAGAAATGCACGTGTAGGAAGAATGTTGGTTAACTTGGTGATTATAGGATATGCATGAGGCTTGATGCTTGTATTATATGTGCTCAGGGGGCTATATAAACGGTGAAATTGTGTTGAAGTAACGGTTTTAGCCATATTATTAATCCTTGAGTTTTGGCCTGTATGGAGCTTTAAGCTCTTTGAATTGACTTATACTGAGTCTTAGGGAGACTCTAGTGCCTTGGTTAGGCCGAGATAGACCCGCTGAGAGTCTGTGAGTTGGCTATAAGGTGGTTGATTCTGATAACCTTAAGATAGAGGACTAAGGGGTTTTAACGATATAATATAGTGTTTCCTGCTTTTCTAACGGTTGAGAACCGTTGTTGATTTTGCTTGTGTGCCTTGGTATAGGGCGTGACACCGAGGGTGTCAGTGGCGTAGACCACCGTGCTGGGATTGAACCGCAGAGCGCTGCTTTGCCAGGAAAGCTCTTCGCTCTTAGGGAATGTTTCTCACTGCCTGTGTTCCACCATACTCTGAGGGAGTGATGGTCTCATACATGATGCATGTGCATTGAATTGGTTGTTACAGTTTTCTCATGATGATATGCATGCATGATTCTATGCCTTGTGTGGATGGTTATCTGTTGAATAGATCTTCTAGCCAATTAGATAGATATGAACCTCCCTAGAGTAGAGCGCACCTCCTAGTTTGGTTTGCTCACGTAAAGGGTGATGATGATCCCTTAAGACCAAGAGATAGGTGGTCCCGTCGCAGTTGAAGCCTATTCTCTGAGGTGCCATATACGTGAATCCATATGAAAAGGGGTAGTTCCCGATGGGATGGTAAGGGTGTGAGTTCCGGTCTCACACTGGGGACTGAGAGTCCCAGATGCTGATGATGATGCATCGTGTGGTATTTTTATATTTTATTTGAGGTTATGTACCATACATAATGAATCAAGAAATATGATTTTGAATCGCTTCCGTGGTTTTTAATTAGATTAGGTATTGCGCAAATCTGATTAAGTAATTGTTAATACACCGGATGCATACAGGGTGTTACAGAAGACCCCAGTGTGAGGGACAAAAAATCACGGGACCAAGTCCAGAAAAATCTCCACTATGTAAAATATCAAAGAGTACAACAAAATTTCTACAACAGAACCTCACAAATAAATGTCTACTCACTCTTAAAATAGTGAAAATCAACAATGCAACAATATCCAAATAAAGAGCCACAACAGGGTAAATATAGCTTTTGCCAAAATATGAGAGAAATAAAGTTCTGACTATATTCAGATGAATGCCCACCATATTAGGAATAATTGGCTGAAATATCATCCAAGATAGAGTACAAATGAGTATCCAACCAATGCCCACCATATTAGGAATAATTGGCTGAAATATCATCCAAGATAGAATACAAATGAGTATCCAACCAATACCACAAAGTGAGCAAAGTTCCTTCTCTTCTCATGTGATGGCGCAGAAGACGAAGAAGTTGTAAAACAAGAAAGCAAGTGCAACATTTTTTTATTCCCATATTGCTTCCTTTTTTTATTAAAGTGGTTAGCCGACTTGAGGAGATCCACCAACAAAATGATGGAATGTAATTTAATTACATCACCCTAGTGTTTTATTCGAATGAAATATTGACCGGGCTTGGAAGTTGAACACCTACTGACCACACAAACCAAAACAGCTGAACGTTTACCTTGGTACACCTATGAACCTCATAAATCTGCCAACGAATGTTCAACAATACCCCTTAGCTTGGACAAATTATTATGCATATAACACTGATGCCTTGTCTACCGTGGCACTGTGCCACAGTGGAAAAAGCATGAACATCATAATGGTTGATCAACGCTCTTAGAAGTTTGAGAATGAGTGATCTAAAAATATAAGTTAAGAAGTTAGTAAACTATTTTTTATTAGAATTCACAATATATATGTGTAATAAAAATCATGGTAAATTAAGATGTTGCAAAAAGAAAATACGAGATTTTTCCCCATAAAAATTAAAGATAAGTATTATGAGATTTATAGTAAACACATGCTCCTATTCAATTAACTGATTCAAACTCTCTTAATAAAGGGAATAAAATAAAAGATACATTAGTAACATTTTTTCATATTACACTTCTAATTTCTTAACTGACATATATATCATCATCAAATATATAGATTAATTAGTATGAGATTATTTTAACTTAATTGATTATTAAGACACAATTACCTCTAGTGAAGGATAATTATAATCTAGAAGAAAAAAAATCTTAACTGGCATCAAGTAGTATTTGTTAATATTCTTAAAAACTAATTGATCTCTAAAATAAATTAAACTAGGCCCATACACAAAATGTGTCAGAAGCTGGCTCCGGCTCGCCTTAAAAAGGTTCAAAAAGAAAAAGAGTATTACTAAATACACTATATAAATTTCTTATACACTATATGTGAACAGTGCACGGACGAAAATGTCCTTCGCGATTTGAAACTTACGGATTTTGTTATCTTCAAACCTTCATACTTTTAATGCAGCGCTCCAACCAACTGAGCTTATAAGTCAATTATGTTAAAAAACAATTAATGTTGATACATATAATACTAAATTTTTTAATGTATATTTAATACACATCTAAATCTTTAATTGTTTAGTTTATCTAATTTCTTTATCTTTTCTTATTTTAGATTCTTATTTTATTAATTAGGGATATTATGTTCATTTTATCAATTAGAATAATGGTTAGTTATGATCTTATCATATAGGATTATCTTTTATTTTAATTCTATCAATTAATGAGTTATATATAATTAATTTTATTTGAATATTGAATTATTTCTCATTAAAATTAAAATTAATTATATATAAATTCAAAATAATTCAATATTCAAATAAAATTAATTATATATAACTCATTAATTGATAAAATTAAAATAAAAAAGAATCCTATTTGATAGGATCATAACTAACAATTATCATAATTGATAAAATGAACATAATATCTCTAATTAATAAAATAAGAATCTGAAATAAGAAAAGATAAAGAAATTAGATAAACTAAATAATTAAAGATTTAGATATGTGTATTGAATATACATTAAAAAATTTAGTATTATATGTATCAACATTAATTATTTTTTAACATAATTGACTTATTAGTTCAGTTGGTTGGAGCGTGCATTAAAAAACATGAAGGTCACAGTTTCGAGACCTACATGTGCCATTATTTTAAATTGTTTTAAAAAAATATATTTTAACTTAAAAAAAAAAAACCTACGGATTGGGCAATCCGTATGGGCCATACGGATTGGACAATCTGTATTACTTAAAAAAAAACTTATGGATTGCCGGATTCGACAATTCGTAATCCGTATGAAGGTAACGAAATCCGTAAGTTTCAAATCATGAAGGGTATTTTTGCCTGTACACTGTTCACATATAGTGTATAAGAAATTTATATAGTGTATTTAGTAATACTCAAGGAAAAACTCATCTCTGAGCTGTTATCCCATTCCCTAGTTAGTGTCCTGCTCAATAAGAATTGAAACCTCTGCAGGCATTACGAACCGGGCCCTAGCATGGGCTCCATATGCAGAACCCATTTTTGCTAAGGATCCAGTTGGCAAGCCATATAGACAAAACTTTGGCTCCATTTCCAATATGCCAGAGGCTACTCCATTGAATGACCTATTATATTGATGTTTCTCCATGTGTAGTGTAGCTATATGGCAATTTCCAATTGGAGACTAAAAAATTTCCCACTGAGAAAATATTTTTTGTCACCAATAACCCTTGGCTGGCAGATGCCAAAAAGACAATTTGAGGTAATAAATTCATAACGGTATTGTCATGCTCACTAAATTAAGAGTATTAACAAATGCTTGTGTGTGGTACTTAATTTTATTCACAGGAGCACCACTTGGGGTCTATGAATTGAATTTTTATATCAAACGAGTAGCTCCAATAGGGTATACAATTTTTGCAATTGAACAAAGACAGTTGGAGGAAAGACATAATGAACTGTAACATTAGCATATAAACTTATACAATAAACGAGTTAAATCCAAAATGTCACGGTCAAACATTGGATCTAGTCCTTCTGACTTTAAAAACCAACTTTCACGGGATAGCTTTATACGGGCGCGTTTAGTATGGAGAACTTTTTTCATGTTTGAAAATTATAATTCTTGAAAATCATGAATATGAAAATAAATAAAATTTGTTTATTTGATTAATGAAATTTTAAGATAAATTTTTTAAGAATCAAATAATTATACAATATTTTTACCATATTAAATAATTTAATAAAGAGAAAGATTATATTTTTACAGTAGTAAAAAAATTATTCAGAAAAGTTCGATTCTCACAATTTTTTATGAATTTTTTTTTTCTAGAAAACTGATTATATCGAACATAAAAAATTAAATTTCTCAACCTATGATTTCCAAGAAATAAAAAATTTCTCTCATTCCAAACTTTCCCTTGCAGTTTTCACTTTTCATCATGATTTTTTAATTTAATTATTTTTTTATCAAACCATTCAATTTTATCAATGAGTAATTTTTAACAAAAATTTAATCGACAATCTTTAATAGAATATCTCTTACTAATGATATTTTTTCTATCTATAAGATTCAAAATTTTTATTTAAAAATTCAAGCTCAATAGCACAAAGACTAATTACCTATTTGTTTAAAATTGTTTCTTAGGGCATGGTTTACCTATGTTTCATGATGTTGCCGCTTTACTTTGATATTCACATTATAAAATCCGTACTGTCTAATCACCACATGGTAAGTAGGTTCCTATTGCTGTGAGAGAAGTGTTAGTAATTAACTCCCCCAGTCCCATATATGCTGCAATTAATAGAACATTCCCGTGGACGAGAGATTCAAGTTAAATCTGTTGGAATTGGCTTAGAGGGCAAGTATTTCTTTGAAGTTAATCACATGTTCAACACAAGAAATCAATCATCAACTAATCACATGTTCAACACAAGAAATCAATCATCAACTAAAAGCTATCATTGCGAAGTTGTATGAATGTGACCCTCATTGATTCACATTTATAGAGCCTTTATTTTCGGCAGTTGATATTATTTATAGAATTATCTTTCCAGCTAACTTTATATCTTTGTGGGACCTTCATTTTGGTTATGGGTTATGGCTTCCACATCAAGTCCCTAAATGCTAGCTCCCTTAGGACATGCAGAAGCCAGCCATCCTAATTGGGGAGGGGTGAAGGGGTAAGGGAGCGGGGTTGGATATAGTAATTAGCTCAACAAGTAACATCATCACATAAAGCAAAGTGTTTTTGTGGTCATGTGTAAATGTGTAAGGAAAATACTTTTTTGGAAGAAATAAAATGTATTTCGGTGATTTTTACATCTTATGACTTCTGATCATGGAAAAATATTGTTTTCTGTAAAAATAACATAAAACAATTGAGAAGATCTAGTTCAGTTAATTGATAATTGAGTATGGTGTGTAAGTTATTATATATTCTTCATTATATTAAAAAAAAAAAAAAACATAATGCAACGAGTAGGGTGTTGGAAGCAATAAACTAAGTTGCTGTTTTATGTAAGATGGACAAAGTGAGAGATAAGGTAGTTGCACTGCTATCACTACCTCTTTAAGTCACACATTTATGTAGGTGCTGTATAATGGCTCCAAAGGTCCAACCAAACATTCATTTCATGGGGAAACTCCATTCCCCTTGTAAAGAGGAGTGAGAAGAAGCGGGGAGGGCGGGAATAAAGTATCTCATTCTTGAACAGAGAATTTAATTAAAAAATGATCCGAAAACTTGTATTAGGATTTACGATAAATATCTAGTCCCACCCCTCTTCTCTAGCCATTCTTTCGGTGGGGTTTTATGGAACTTTGTTGAAAAAACTCATTCCAAGGAAGTTTCCGTGGCTTATATATATCTCACTCTCACATTGAAAACCATGAAGCATGTTTTGTCCATATGTGAGGCAGAAAAAAATACTGTAACAAATGTATATATGTTTAGAGAGCATGCATGGTCCTGTGTAGAGGACTCAGGAAAATGGTCCTGTGATTTCTCCAACACACAAGGATGTTTGTAGGCTCATTGATCAAATGAAGGAACGCCAGTAATTTACTTCCTCTCGACACATATATAAACAAAAATAATTACTTTTATATTAATTAAAAAAATTATTTGACATCATTTACTTTTTTAATCTTAAATAAAAAATAAGGTTATTTCTAAAATGTCATTCATTAAAATTTATTATCATAAATAAAAAGGAATCATTGATAATAGAATTAAAATTAAATGAAAGATGTTTTAAGAATATAACATTAAATATGAAAAAATTGGTTAGATTTATTTATATTTAAATTCAATTTACAAGATCACTTTTTTCTTATATGAGTCAAGAAGGAATATTTTCCTTAAAAAGACGGCCTCGCTTATGAAATGTATTCACTCTAATTATATGTACAAAGACTCTTTCAATCACTTGGTATGAATTAAAAAATTCAGTTAATTTATACATTACTTTATTTTTTAATGTATTAACTAACAATATTTTTTATTTTAAATATAACTATATTTTTCTTCCATTAAATATTTTTAGTCTATTTTTGTTAAAAAAAATTAAAGCTCTATTTATGTTAATGTTAAA
>PYAF01000284.1:41649-54803 GCA_007407185.1 Glycine tomentella
AAAAATAATAATTAATTTAGTTAATATCATTAAATTTGTACTAACTTTATATGTTTTTTTTAAATTACCCCTAACAATAATGGTGCATATTCTCATCATTCTTTTTTTATAAAAAAAATATTGGTTTCAATTCTTTTAATCTTTCTAATAAAGCATATGGTTATTGATTTAATTTTTATTTTTTGATGAGGTTATGTTTTAATATATTTTGTCTACTAGTATTTATTTAACTTAGAAAGATATGAATCATAATTAAAAGCTTTTTTATATAAAAAATAAATATAAAAAAATACTCTAGATTAATTCTTAACTAAACCACTAGGAATTTAGTTTTTGTAATACCGAAAAATATAGTACTAGTACTCCATAGAATAGATATGAAAGGAAGATTGTACTATATGGATAGATGAAAAGAGAAGGCTTCATACAAAATTTTATGCCAATATAAATATTCATTTGATTTAGAGTTTTGCAGTCCCCTAAACCTTGAGAAAGCGTGTTGGGACATTGAGACAGGCATCCTGTTTGAGAAAGCTCGGTGCATTTAAGTCAAAAACCGATGGGAACTTCTAGGAATAATCAATCAGAGTTCTAGTTTCACCCAATAATTAATGCAGAGACTGTCTCACATCTTCTTTTACCCATAGTAGAACATGTTTTACATTAACCCCTTCACTGACCGTGGATCATTAATAAATCATGGTCCACGTTATGCTCGGATCAAATTGGTCAGGATTCTTCAATAATTTTGAATGTTTGGATATTAAATATTGTATCTATAGTATAATCAATAAAACATTTAACTTATTTAATAATTAAAAGAAACACTCTACAAGAAGTATTTAATAAGGTGATTAAATTGGAGAATTTAAATTTATGGATCTTGGTAACAAGTATCCTTAAGTTCTTTAAAAGATTATGAATAAGGTGATATTTTGTCTTTCAATAAAAAATTTTATTTAAGTTTCTTAATTAATGATATTAGAATACTGGTTAACATTTTCTTAAATTTATTCATATTGTTATAACAGCTAATTAATAGGATTGTTATGCAATGGACAATAATTATGATGATAGCCCTATTGTTTTTCCTTTGGGGGTAAGGAAAGCGAACGATGCCTAATAATAATTGGATAATGAGCGTGGTAAATGTAGTGTCAGTGATCTGACCGATTTTCTAATCATGGTTTTACACGTATAGTTTTGCCTATATAAATAAGAACATATTGTAAATGGTTGTTCCTCTTAAACAAGATTAACGTTGAAGATTGCAACCTAAAAAAATACCAGTAAAATTGAAGATGGAAAAACATGTTGATCTTTCCTGGATATAAGATCTTCTAATCTTCCCTAAAGTGTATTTTAGAACGACCTTAAAGACCATGATTAAATTAAAAGATTTAAAACTTTAAAAAGTATTTTTATAAAAATACAACTAAATGTTTTACCCTTTTTTGTATAACCTATGTTTTAATAAAAGAAAATATGTATTTATTATTGAACAACTACTGTTTGGTGAGATACTAATTAATAATGATTAGTAAAATCCATTTTAGAATTGTAGCTAACCTTAATTCGTTACTTTGAATGTATGAAAATCCGCACAAAATTGAGTCACAGACACTGAATCAATGGCGTAGCAGCAGCGTTGAGCAGAAGCTGCAACTGTGAAAATTAGCGTACTTTGTACTTATTATAGCTAGCTGTGCTATATGTGCATCACAATATTGGTTAGAGATTCAGTCGTTCAGAGTAGTTAATATCGTGTGGCCATGATAAAATAACCCACAAGAAAAAGAAGAGTAGATCTTGCCAATTAATTCTCACACACTGTGGTTTTCAGTTTTATACAGATGAATACACAGAAAAGAAAGGAAGGAAATTTCATTACTGCAAAAGAAACGAGAGCATGAACACTAGCCTCTTCATTTTTCTCCAACTAATTGAAAAGGCTAAAGCTATGCTCTCATTCTTTTTCCAAATACAGAATGTAAGATAAAAGGCTAAAAACAAAAAACAAAAAAAAGAGGATATAACAACATAGGGATATTGGATGGATTACATTGATATGCACTAGAACTTAATAACTAGCATGCATTAAACACTACTAGCTAGCATACAAAATTAAATTAACCTCCTACCGTGGATGGAATTTGCTACACTACTACTTGTTGTGAAGAGGGTTTGGACCTGTGTGAATTATTCTCTTCTCATCCTCATAAAGAGTAGTAGTGTGGTGTGGATCACGATCGTCACCATTTTTTGAGCTCACAACAAGCTTGGTTTTTTTAGTGGTGGTGGTGGGGGTTCTTCTTGAGGGTGTGTGAAACAAGGCCCTGCTGAAACTACGTCGTTTTGCAGGAATTGAATGGCTGGTTCTGGTTCTGGATCTGCTTTCATTGTTGATGGAGAAAAACAAGCTTATTAGAGAAAAAACTAGGATGACCCACAAGAAGAAAATTGCGACTCTGGCCCAAGAATGCCTTCTTTTTCTTGTCCTTTCTCTTTCTCTGAAACCTATCATTGCAGTTGTTGTAGATGTGTCACTCACACAGAAGCTTTCAGAACACCCACAACAAGGCCACCATGAAAGTGCACATAAAAAAAAAGAGAGATGTCTCCTTGACCCGAAGCAGTGTGTGGAAACAACACAATGTAAGTAGTAGTGACTCAGGTTTTTGGATGATTGAGAGAGGGGAAAACTGCGAAAAGAGGTGGTAGCTTGAAAGAAAAAGAGTCAAACAAAATAAAATGTACAGTTCAAAAAAATAAAAATAAAACACATAAAAGTTTGGGTTATTTCCTTCTCTTATGGGTCTAGTCACATGATCTTGACCCTTGATTCCTGGAAGCTTCTTATAATTCTTAAATTTCACTTGCTAGAGTCCTTTTTCGTTGGACTTTGCACCTAACGCTACAAAAGGATGTCATGTTGGACTTTATTTTTAAATTAAACCGGTGCAGATTGTTTTTAAAATACAAGGTTTAACCGTAACCATATTCCACATTAATTTGATGAAATATATTTTAAAGGTTAATCATGTAATTTAGGGTTTAGGGTTGATTTATATATATATATATATATATATATATATATATATATATATATATTACATTACATACATTGTACATGTATCCAATTAGATTTAATATTCAAAAATATCTTGTATAATACCTTTAAAATATTGAAGCAATTGTATTTATAGATATGTGGCTTAATCGAATACATGAACATTTATCATCTTTTAAATAAAAGGTGATTCTTTTAAAGTATTCAGATATTCAGCCTAATTGAATACACGAGTACTCTCGTCACCTTGTCAACAAAGGTCAGTCTCCTATAATACTTAGGTTTTCAGCCTAACCAAATACACAACTACTCTTATCACCTCATCAACAATGTTGACCTTTTAAATTACTCAGGTTTTCAGCCTATCCAAATACACAAGTCCTCTCATCACCTCACAATGTAGGTGACCTTTTCAAAGTACTCAGGTATTCGGCCTAGCTGAATATACGAGTACTCTCATCACCTCGTCAACACGGATGACCCTTCTAGAAGTACTCAGGTATTCAACATGTAAGAGTACTCTCATCACCTCATCAAAACAAAGGTAACCCCTCTAGAGTACTCAGGTATTCGGCCTAGCCCGGATACATAAGTACTTTCGTTACCTTGCCAGTTGCCAACAAAGGTGATCCTTCTAGAATACTCAACCTAGTCAAGTACTACCCAAGTAGTTTTCACTACCCACCTAACAGATTACCAAGATTATCATAATGATGACATTAGAGATTGTCTTAACTCCTAATGATGATTAGGGACACGTTGCTTGATGAGGTAAAAAAAATACAAAGGCCCATAGATCCAAGATTCATTAAGGTATGTACAAATAGCTATGAGAATTTCGAGGTAACACATTGTTCATACTTAAATGCGCTCATTTATTGTTCTCAACCGAGACCTTACTTGAACGTCAAAGTGTCTTTAGCAGGTATCCTACCCCTCGGACTGTCGAGTAGTAGATCGCAAAGAAGGAAGACACCCAAAGTAGAATAGATGAGGAGAAAAGTTACCTATCTACCCCATGCTAGTACATTACAAATTCTCAAGGGAATTGGTCCTATTACATTTTCTTAAGACAATGACATTTCTCAACAAATAATTTTTACACACACGGACTTATGACAGAACTCTTAACCACATATTCAAGGAACAAAGTTATCTGTCAATCATGTCACACCATGTTATTTGGTCCTTATTCATATAAATATTATGGGTTTGATCTCTATTACCATTATTTCCGTTACGCATTCTTAATTTAGTTTTTATATGGAATCTAAATTAAGAATATGTTACATGTTTAGAGACTAAATTAAAAATGTATAAAAAAAATTAGATCAAATTAACGTTTTTGTAAATAAGAACCAATTTAATAGTAAGTTTTTATGTATAAGAACTAAATTGAGAATTCACCAAACATACGTGACTATATGACTCTATATTATATGTTTGAACTCTTTTTTCTATCAACACTTTTAAATTTAAGAAGAAGAAAAATGTCTATTTTAAAATATATAAAAATATATTACATTTCTATAAACTTGATGTTTGTATATATTTTATGGCTTAATCACATTTCTTTCTTCGAGCTTTAGATTAACTTAGAGAAAACTTGATCATAGAAGACCTGTTTTATAATAAGTTTCAAGCATGTCAATCAACGTATATTTAAATATGTTAAACGGCTTTTAAATAAGTTGGTAAGTCGATAATTTTACCAGATAAGTGAGACATTTAAACAAGTCAGCAAAAGTAAAAAAAAAAAAACTGAAAATAATAACATTTTTAGTTAATCCGGCCAACATTTTAAGATTAAAAACACCTTTTCATAACATGAAACATAAGTTCTTTTTAACTGAATAGATTATTAAAATTTCTTAACCAAATTAGATTACTAAATAAACTAAACTTAACGTGGATCAGGTGTAAGTTTGAGTCACTTGCCTATTTCCACGCCTGTTTATCTCTTTTACTCTAGTCATACACCATTTCCATAACTGGCCGGCCGGCTGGTTTGGCTTCTTATTTGCATTTTGGGATCTGACTTTTTGGTTACATGCTTTATGTATTATTTTTTTCTTACCTGTTTGTGTTTACTTGGTAAGGTTATATAGTAACATTTTTCTTGATGAACAATCCTTCTTAGAGAGATTTTTTACGGACCATGAATCAATTTAGCAACTACAGCAGAATCAAAATTGCTTGAGCTTTATACAATGTTTCTTAGGGTGGAATAAAATAAAATAAAAGTTTTAAATTAAAATAGAATGTAAAAGTAGAAATTTTACATTATTATTTATTGTTTATTTTACTCTTTTTAACTTTCTTTCGCTACAAACAAACCGAGACTTAGAATTTCAGTTTAGGATTTAGGCTGATTAATAATTCTAGCTCAGTGATATCTGTTAACAATCTCAACATGCTATTCAGCCTCTGATTAAGGGCGTATTCCGATGCTTAGAATGCCACAACTCTTAATAAGCATCTCTTGTATATAGAGTAAATACTCTTCAAATTAGTTCTCAAGATTGCACTTATAAGAAATTTTAGCTTAGTTCTTAAAATTCTAAAAAATTCCCTGTTAATTTATAAAATGACATTCGTTTTAATTTTAAATGTAAAGTAGTAGTGGAAAATTAAAAAAACAAAATTTGTTAAAATAAATAAATTTTCAAAAATAAAAATACCTAACTTGTACAATTTCGAAATTTAACATAAAGATTTCTCAAAAGTATGGGGACTGCCCAGTATTAATAACCGTTGTCTTCGGAACATTTTCAAATTTAGAGAGCATCGGAAAACAAACTCGGCGTCGTGTACTATTTTTCTCTCTCAAAGAGATCTAGTATCCGGAGTTATTGTCATATTTGTATTGTATAAAGAGATTAAGTTAAGTACCACTTGGATCAACAACTTATTGATATCAAGGACAATATATATTTATTAATTATATAATTTATCAAATCACAAATTAGCTTTAACATAATATGTATTTATAATAAGTAAATTTTATCAGACTGTCACGTGGCCTATTTCGTTACCAATCTAGCGAAATACATGAGTTGATGTAGCGTCATTTTGTTGACTATGTATTTCGCTATAGGTATCAACGAAATAGGTAGAGACATAATTTCAAATTTCCATTAATAAGCTTATTTTGTATTAGAAGGCCAATTGCTACAGAGGCAAGGAGTTGCTAATTGAAGAAGATGAAGATGCTCCACCAACCAGATATGTTAAAGATCGTCCTAGTCATCTTTTCAAACATAAGCTTGAAGCTCTAAAGCACAAGACTTATCTCACTAATATGGATTGTTCGCCATGAAGAGGTTTTACAAACTAAAGGAATGTTGCTCTAGTCTGTTACTTGATGAGAAGCCACTTGTGGATGCAGTTCACCATGAAATTGGGCGAAGTTATCAGACCTTAAAACTCCTTTCAACATGGTTTGTTCATGGAAACGAACGTTCTATGTTGTGTTTCATCATACATTTTTGTTTGTGGTATTCTTGCCCTACTCTCGATTATTCTTTACACATATCGTGGATCTTATCATTGAAGAAATCAAATATGATGTTCAAGTTGAAGCTGTTTTTTATTCCATGGTTGTCCAAATGTATGATCCTCCACCCTCATGCGCTTATCTTAATCTGCTTGAAGCTGAACTTGCCAGAGCCTGAGAAGCTCTTGTTGAAGCCTTGAAGCATCGTGGTCATGTTGAAAAAGAGGCTCACAAATGGTTCATGATTGGGGACTATTTTTATAAGAATATCATTGGCTGGAAACCTCCTTGTTCTCATACGCCCCCAGGTAGCCCTATTTATCTTTCATCCGATCCAGATGACTTTGGTGATGAGTTTCTTAGGAAACTTGAAGAAGAAGTTGCCAAGAAAAAAAGGGAGAAAAAGTAAAAGCTAAAGCATAACATCATCTAAGGGGGAGTCTATAGTCTGAAGAAAGCATCCGTTCAGGGGGAGTTTTTTTTATTGATTCAAAGTTTTAATTTTCTACCCTAAAACATTTTATTCCCTACTTTACTTGACTGCAAGTAGACCGGACATCAAGTTTAGTGTTTTCATTTAGTTGTTTTATATTTTGATTAATGATATGTAATGTCTTATGTTTGAATTGAATGACATTTTCTATTCTCTACCTTATGTGTTATGCTTTCATTTGTGGTTTTATTCTGATACACACTTTTTGGCTTTGTGATGCCTAAAGGGGGAGATAAATACGTATATGTACCTAAATGATATGCTTTGAATAGATGATACTAATATGTTTGTTAAGCATGATGTAAAATAGGTACAAGGCTAAAGAAAAACATCAATACACATCATTTTGGTTTGGCATGATCAAAACCAAAAAGGAGGAGATTGTTGAATCAAAGAGATTGAAGTCAGGAAGACTAGTCTGGGGATCTTTTGGTTTTAATAATCTTACAATGCCAAACATGTTTATAAAGATGTGACATTTGTATTGTATGTTTTTAGTCTAGGTATATTGAGTGTTTTAGACTTAGTTTCATTATCCATGCTTGGTGGTAATCAAACATGAGATGATAAATGTATTGATCTCAAAGTTTCTTAGAAGCAATAAGTTCAACATTGTGTAATCCATTACCAAGTTTAGTAATCAATTACAAAGTGTTAGAATAAGCATCAGAACTCATTTCTCTTGAAATATTGGAGAGTTTTATCTAATTAATTGATTGCCATGTTTTGTAATTGATTACCTAAGCCCGTTTCAGCAAAAGAAAGTCTCTAAGGCTTGAGATAATTGATTACCATATTTCGTAATCGATTAGATTGCGTCTAAAAACTTTAGGAGCTCTCTGTGTAATGAAATAACTGATTACCACATTTGATAATCGATTATTCCAGAACCATAGAAGCTTGATAAGCTCTTTGTGAAACGAGATAATCGATTACCCAAGTTTGTAATCGATTTCCCTATTTCTAGAAATGCAGAACAAATAAGGATTTGAAAGAATTAATTGATTACCCAATTTGCTAATTAATTAAATTTATTTTATCTTTTAAAACTAAAATACAATAAATCACACTAGAAATGGGGGGTTTGAATAGTCTGCTAGATAAACATTTTGAATCTCTTCACAATAGAAGTGATTTATAAGCAAAATAGTTTACAATGACTATCATCGTAGATTTTTCGCAAGCAGTAAAAGATTGTTCAATGATTTATAGACAACAGTTATTAATGAAAAACTTGTGTGAAAAGATGTGTCAATAATATGCCTTAATCATACTATGACAAGCTAAAGGAGAGTAGTAAAGGGTTCCATTAATCAAACTGATTACAACAAGTATTTTATCCTAACACTTCTGGCATATAAGTATTCTCTAGGCCACAACTGCCACAACCCTTAGACTCCCCTTGAATCTAAGAAACCCAAGTATTATTTATCACTAAGCAACTCCTAACTTTATCAAACAATTGTTCAAAATAAAGTCAGAGATTCCAACACTCATAGAGTGTGTTTACAATGAAGAACTTAATCTCAGAACAAAACTTTGTTAGGCAAAGAAAAAATCCCTTAGCTCAGTGTTTCTCTCGAAATAATATCCTATTGTTTTTCCTTTCAATTCTTGGTTTGATCACTTTTCACTTCTGAACCTTGAAATGAGTTGCCTTTTATAGCGCTTTTGGAGGAGCATATATTTTCTGGGATTGGTGCATTCAATATTTGACTATTGTCAATCTTTATGGCATATTGACAGTTGGAGGTTCAAATCTTTCTAAATAAGGGAAGTTCTTCACGATTCCAGTAGCGGATTGATCTTGATAAATCCTTTCTAAATCTATCTCAATCATGCTAGATTCAAATGTTAATTTAAATCAAGTAATAAAGAACATTCTAAGGTAGAAAGATTGCTAGTATGAAAGAATCCGCTCTCTATTGGACTAGATTTACAAAGATACAAATATTTATATAAGTGTTTAAGAGTCCTTTTGAACATGTGATAAAAGCTTAGTGGATGATCCTCTATTTGTCAACGTTTGTTCAACTAGCAGTGTATTTGACATTGGATGTTACTTTTTAAAAACAAGTACAGAATTATAAAGAGGATAATAATCATAAACAGAGTTAAAGTATAGAAAGTTATTATCGTAATCCTTCCATATGATGTGTCCTGTACTTTTAAATGTAAATCATTAGTAATCATAAACTTATATCTTTGATATTCATCAAAACCAAAAAGGAATGAATGGATCGTCCAGTTTTAACAAAAATATAAATACCCTCACTTGTTATTTCTCATTAGTGACTCTTGATTCTATCTTATCTTTTGAAAAACATTTTCTAAGAGTCGTCTAAGGGAACCACTTTTCATTTCAACAAGAGTTTAATGATGATCAAGATTCATTCATTCTTCATCATGGTTTGAGAAAGAAAGGAAAAGCTTGAAGATATTGGGATCTACACATTCAAGTGTATTCAATCCTATTTCGAATTCTTTCTAGGTTTTGACCTTGATTAGAGTTATCAAGGTTTTGTGTGAGTTGATAGGGTTTCAACTCCTAATCCTTCTCTTGTAGGGTTCAAGGGAATAGTAGAATTTTAAGAAATTGCATGTGCATAGTGTTTGTACTTGATTCTTTATTAGTGGAAGTTCTAAGGGATTTTAGAACAACTTGATATAGGTCCTTTTGAGGACTGAACCAGTATATATTATGAGTGTGATTATCTCTTTCTCTAAATCTTTATTTTGTTAATCAATCTTGGTAATGGAATTGATATGAAAGGGTAATAAAAACTTTGTTTTCCATTGATTTGTGTATTCATTGTTTCTTTGATTGAAAATCTTTTTATAAAAAGTTTTTGAGAAAATCTTGATTACCATGAGGAGTGAGATTTAATTGGATTTAAATAACCATTTGGTAAATATTTCAAAAAGAATCTATTCAACCCCCTTATTTCAAAAAGAATCTATTCAACCCCCTTCTCGATTCCCAGATATACCAACACACCACATCCACCCTTCCCATCAAAGTCAGTTCCACGAATCACCACGCCTAGCATACTCAAATCACTCATCTCCTACAAGTCTGTGATCTCTATGGGTATGTCAATGGTGACACTCTTTGTCCCATTGTAGCCATTGGTGAATGAGATGCAGCTCCTCTCAATCCTGCCTACACTCATTGGAAACGTCGAGATCACTATATGTTCATCGTCCTTCTTAGTTCTTGCTGTCTTGACACTCAAATTGTCATGACCTTTGCCACTTCTTCTACTATTACATTGACAAGGTTAAGCAAACACTATGCGAATAGATCTTGCACTTGTCTCATGTCTTTGAAAGAGCATCTTCCATCCGTTACCAAAGGAACCTCTAGCATCAATGATTATCTACGTTCAATCCGACTTATAATTGATGAACTTGCTCATTGGTCATCCAGTCAATTACCTTAATTGATCTTGTCATTGTCACCCTTAATAGCCTTGGACCTTCATTTCGCGAATTCACAACCTTAATTTGCATTAAAGACACTCCTCTACTATTTGATGAACTATTTGACAAATTGGTATATTTTGAAATCTTCATGTAACAAAATGATCAAAACTCAGGCTCTACTCCAGTGACTGTCAACTAAGCACAACAACAATTTGACTTCCATTTCTCTCGAGGAAACACTCCACCTCTCATGGCCAATCATAGAATTGCCACACTTTATCTGACAACATTAGTAACAACTCAATGTCTAGTCTGCCAATTCTGTGACAGTATAGGTCACATTATTCAAGACCTATTACAAAATTTGTGACTGTCCATACCCCAATAAATAACCACAGACCCATCTATCCAAACATGAGGTTTTAGATGATCAAAGATGGCTTCTTGACTTTGGAGCCTCACATCATGTTACCAAGGACTTTGCTAATCTTGTGTCCAACAAATACAATGTCTCTGACTAGTTGGCTTCTTTGAGAACAAATCCTTTTTCTTAAACTCTTAAATATATGCATATTATTCTCTTACGAAACAGGAATATGTATTATCGATGTAAATGATCTTTTAATGGAGAAGATCCATCGACCTAAGACGAAAACAAAGAAAAATTCATCTTTTTTTTTAGTTATTCAGTTAAAACAGTAATTTGTTATTAGAGCAGATTTGGATACAACATTTCAAACAAATTATTTTGTAATTGTATAAATTTTAATTGCTTTCAACTGGCATTTCTTTGGCATTTTGGAAATTCTTTATACAGATGCATGGTTAAAGTTTTTTCTTAATATCTAAATACTTATTTCATCTGTAACTTTTTCACATTTCATATGTATTTGACTTTCTAAATCTTTTATAACTAGTTTCGTCCCTAAGAATTTTAAACCAATGTTCTTTAATATCATGTTTCTTAGAAATTATATTTCCTAAAAATTGTGCTTTTTTAATATTACAAATACATTTAATATGCCTACAGTATTTTTAAGAATATTAAATACAATTTTTCTAAGAGCGTTGTTACATTTTTTCGCCAGAAAATACTTTTTTCGATTTGTTAATTTTCTATTGTTTTTGTTTTCTTTCTCTAAAATGAAACAATATTTTTTTATCCTGGGTATGTGTTGTGCCAAAAATGACCATATTTCTTCAAATGCTAAAATATGAGATTGGTGTCCCTTGATATTGCTGCAGATCAATCACGAAAATTGAAGCATTGATACTTGATAGCCACCCCGCTCCAATTTGTACAGCTATCTAAAGCTTGCCAAATGACTCACTTCCGAATTCTCAATTGCTACACAAACACAAACGAATCATAAAGGAGGAGGAGGTTAACAACCATTCAATCTGAAAGATTGGCTCTTCAAATATGCAACCATTTAGGGATGTAGACAAGAGATGACAGATGAAGGGGGGGAACTTTTTTCCTCTATAAAAAAGAAAAAAAAATCTTCGTATTTGTAAGTCATAAATGAGTTATTTATTTGTCTTTTTCCTTCTATAATTTTGTTTACAAGGTTTTCCCTCTAATTTTCCTAACGGAAAAAATTAATTTGTTGGAATGTAATTTTGTTAGCAGAGAAAATCAAACTTACAGGATCACGATCATTTTTTTCTTCTTTTTTTCTTAATCATCCAACTCACCTTATATTTCTCAAGGTTTTTTTCCTATATAATTAAATTTATTCTAACATACCAACAAGTGGTAGGTTTGAGTAGTACTAAATTCGGTTCCCCTTAAATAAGATTTCAAATTTAAGTCTTGTAAATGAAAAACATGATTAAGAGAGAAGAATTGATATTCCGTATAATAACATAATAATAAAAAAAGTATTCTAACAATTTTACTATCAAAATGATGTACTTGTACCCGTTTGGTTGAGGCAAAAGAACACAACTGTGATGGTTAGAATTTATTCCAACCACCGCAAATATATTTGGTACAAAATTTTAATTTAATGTTTTTAAAAGTATGTAATTTAAAAATTATATTTGTATTTACATTTTAAAAGAAACTATACTTTACCATTAATAGAAAATCAACTATTGTAAACTCATTATAAAATATAAATCTTAAACACGATTTTTTTAATCTCAATTCTTCTATCATCCATAATATCATATATTTTAAAAATAAGTTGTGCCTAAATATAAAACAAACATATTTGATAATCAAAATTTTACACAATATATCATCATTCTCTTTATCAAGTTGGACCGGTTATTTGTGCAAAGCAAATGTCTACAAGGTAAAAGAATTTTTGATAACTTCTCTATTGTTTTTGAGAATTTCTTTATTATTTATTCTAATCACTTCTTAGAAGAAAAAATAAGAAAAAAATAAAATAAACTTATTTAGAAGTTAAAATTAACTTACGTATAGATTAATTTGTGGAACATATTTTATATTACCTTCTTTGGAAGTTATATGATTTTTAATTTACACATGAGTTAATTTTAGTTTATAGAAGAAAAAAATCATTTTTTTATTTTATTCTCTTAAAATTTTATGGAAAATTTTATCTAAAATGACTTAATATATGCATGATTATGCAATAACTATTTTTGTATTTTATTTATTTTCTTCTTAGGAGTTACTTCTAGTTATATTCTTT